>JBBDGP010004814.1:0-143344 GCA_037952835.1 Lithobates septentrionalis | reverse complement strand
CCTATGACAGTCATCCATTGAGAGTTGCCCTATGAGAGGCGTCCTATGACAGTCATCCATTGAGAGTTGCCCTATGAGAGGAATCCTATGACAGTCATCCATTAAGAGTTGCCCTATGAGAGGCGTCCTATGACAGTCATCCATTGAGAGTTGCCCTATGAGAGGCGTCCTATGACAGTCATCCATTGAGAGTTGCCCTATGAGAGGCATCCTATGACAGTCATCCATTGAGAGTTGCCCTATGAGAGGCATCCTATGACAGTCATCCATTGAGAGTTGCCCTATGAGAGGCGTCCTATGACAGTCATCCATTGAGAGTTGCCCTATGAGAGGCGTCCTATGACAGTCATCCATTAAGAGTTGCCCTATGAGAGTCATCCATTGAGAGTTGCCCTATGAAGGCCACCCTATCCAACAAGCTTGTGTTGGGGATGGCGCTGGACTGACTGCATAGGTCTTGGGTCCTGAGTGAGTATTCATGTGGGCAGGAGGAAGAAATGTCTTCCAGTGGTTAGTGCCCAGTGATGGATGGTGGCGAAGAGCCCTCTCTGGGATTGGGCTGCTACCTTTTCTGTGCGACCTTAAGGTCATTTCAACATGTAGACTTAGATAAAAAGAAAGGAGCTCCCGGTGTCCGGAGAAATGTGACTTCTAAAATATGGTTCATGGGTCTTTAATAAAAATTAGCAACATGTACAGCTGTTGCTGTGCACTATTTGGTGGGAAAGATTCCCGTGAGTGGTTATGTTGGATCAAAGTTTCTGAATGGCGGGTTGCCGGCCTTCTTTGTATAAACAGTAAAGGAAAGCCGGCATCCCGCCATTCAGAAACTTTGATCCAACATAACCACTCATGGGAATCTTTCCCACCAAATAGTACACAGCAACAGCCCTGAAGAAGGGGGAGTCTATTCCCCCGAAATGCGTTGGCTTGATGTACATGTTGCTAATTTTTAATAAAGACCCATGAACCATATCTTAGAAGTCCCATTTCTCCGGACACCGGACGCTCCTTTCTTTTTATCTAACCCTATCCAAAAGAGGATTTAAAATTCACACATCTCCACCAGAAACAGCTGGAAGGGTGACACCCCCTTCTCCGTTAGTGTTATGGGTGATGGTGGGGACCCTTCAGGAAGAAAAGATGTGATTGTACATTTCTTTGTGAGGTGTCATTAATTTCTCTACATCACAGCTTACACTAGGGCAGTGGTTCTCAACGTGGGGGTTGGGGACCCCCTCGGGGGTCGAATGACGATTTGCCAGGGGTCCCTGAATCCTGGGCTGTTCCTGAAGCCCGCACCGCTCTCCCAGCCTTTTCACGGCCGCCCAGAAGGGCTGTCCCTGGAGCCTGTGGCCGCCCACTCAGCCTCTTCACAGGCGCCTATTCAGTTCACAGTATGGCTGGGGGGCAGAGACTAGAGGTCAGCTGACTGGTGAGGAGTGTGAAGTGGGAGGGGCTGAAGGAGACCCCATTTCCTGATTTTGGCATAGGTGTCACTGCTGCGAGACTCCACAAAGTCGGAGACGCAGTGAGTAACACTACTTGTGATTATAGTTGCTATTAAAAATCCCCACTACAGTTCTCAGATCTGAAGATGACTTTGATCAAGAGCATCTAAGTTGGCTGATCAGAACTCCCCCCCAGCACTGCCACTGATCCCACCCCCTCAGCACTGCCACTGATCCCACCCCCCAGCACTGCCACTGATCCCACCCCCCCAGCACTGCCACTGATCCCACCCCCCCAGCACTGCCACTGATCCCCCCCCCAGCACTGCCACTGATCCCACCCCCCAGCACTGCCACTGATCCCACCCCTCCAGCACTGCCACTGATCCCCCCCCCCCCCAGCACTGCCACTGATCCCATTCCCCCAGCACTGCCACTGATCCCACCCCCCCAGCACTGCCACTGATCCCCCCCCCAGCACTGCCACTGATCCCATTCCCCCCACCCCCCCACCAGGGAGTAAGAGAAGGAATAAAAATAGAGAATACATGGAAGGGAGAGGAAAAGAGGGGGGGGGAACAAAGAGAAAGAGAGAGAGAGAGAATGAATAAGAGAAAGAACAAAAAAAGACGGCGAGAGAGGGTTGGGGAAAAAACAAGAAATTAGGATAGAGAGAGAGAAAAGGGAAAGAAAGGAGAACAAAAAGAAAGAGTGATACATCCTAAGTGTAAGGGACTCAGGGAGCGCTAAATATCCTTGGGTTAGGGGTGCAAATTACTTGTCTTGCTTGGGTGCTGAAAACCCATGCTACTAAAATAATTTTACCGTTAGGGGTCCCCGCAACTTGAGAAATTTTATCAAGGGGTCACGGCACTAGTAAGGTTGAGAACCACTGCACTAGAGGGAGCTGGCTAATACATGTAACCAGTGATGACCAATTCCCTCTAGTGTTCTCTACAATTGTTACATTGTATCATAGAGAGGAGATGGAGGAGGAGGAGTAATGGAGAGGTGGGAGTGAAAATCTGTGACATATTTATTATCCAGGAAGACATTTCTTACCCATTCACAGACACGGAGGATTTCACTGTGGATCTCATAAGAGACTGCTGATAGTACATGATCTGTACAGGAGAAGAGTACAAACAATTTATATCACCGATATAAACATCTCCTCTGCAACAACTCCTCCCCAACCAGCATTAATGGAGACATCACTTCTGATCTGTACAGAATGTTCCCTTCCAAGATTACACTGCTCCCCATATCTTACACCGCTCCCTATAACTTACACCGATCCCCATATATTACGCCTCTCCTTATAACTTACACCGATCCCCCATATATTACACTGCTCCCTATATCTTACACCGCTCCCTATACCTTACACCGCTCCCTATACATTACACCGCTCCCTATATATATTACACCGCTCCCTATATATATTACAACGCTCCCTATATATTACACCGCTCCCTATATATTACACCGCTCCCTATATCTTACACCGCTCCCTAAACTCATATATTACACCACTCCCTAAACTCATATATTACACCACTCCCTATATCTTACTTATAGGCATGTGCACAGGGTGTGCTGGGTGTGCCCAGGCCCAGGCACATTATTGTTATAGTTCTGTGTAGCAGCAGAAACAGGGGAAAAATCTCCCTCTTACCGGCTCTGCCATAAGAGAAGTGTTTATGCTCTTCTCTTTCACTGTGCCGGCAGGGAGATCAATGTGCCGGGGTCATATATATGTAGACACCCATGTGTGTTTGAGCTTAAGGTTGCACACCCTAATGCAATAGGCTATGATCTTACTCACCTTCCTATATATTACACCGCTCCCTATTCATTACTCACTCCCTATAAATTACGCCCCTTCCTATATCTTACACCGCTCTCTATAGTCTCTATAGGGTAGTATTGGGGGCATTAGTGGTAGGTTAACCAAAGCACAAAAACACAAGGCGAGTATAGTAGCAAGTCCAAGTTGCAATCTTGAAACACCCAATACGAGGACAATATGCGACCGGTCTAAACTATGTGGCATGTTCACCAATGCCAGGAGCATGGCGGACAAGATGGGTGAACTAGAGATACTGTTGTACGAGGAGGATTTGGATTTTGTGGGAATTTCAGAGACCTGGTTCAACAGCTCTCATGATTGGCGGGCAAACATTCAAGGGTATACCCTATACCGCAAGGATAGAGAGGGTAAAAAAGGGGGAGGGGTATGCCTATATATCAAGAATAATGTACAAGTGAATGTGAGAGATGACATCACTGAGGGGGCTAGAGAGGAGGTGGAATCTTTATGGGTAGAGCTCCAAAGGGATGAAGCTAAGGGGAAAATAATACTGGGAGTATGATATAGGCCCCCTAACCTGAGGGAGGAAGTGGAGACGGATCTCCTATCACAAATTGGATTAGCAGCAAGGATGGGAAGTGTTATCATAATGGGGGATTTTAATTGTCCAGACATAGACTGGGCGGAGGGAACCGCACATTCATCTAAGGCTCGCCAGTTCCTTAATGTCGTGCAGGACAATTTTATGGGTCAGATGGTAGACGCACCAACTAGAAATAAAACATTACTGGATCTACTGATTACCAACAATACAGACCTGATCACGGATGTGGAAATACGGGGCAATTTAGGTAACAGCGATCACAGGTCAATTAGTTTCAGTATAAATCACACAAATAGGAAACATGAAGGGAACATAAAGACACTGAATTTCAAAAGAGCCAACTTCCCTAAACTGCAAACCTTGCTAAAAGGCATAAATTGGGATAAAATATTATGAGCAAAGAACACGGAGGAGAGATGGGTTTGCTTTAAGAGCATATTAAATAAGGGCATTAGCCAATGTATCCCATTGGGTAATAAATTTAAAAGAGCGAACAAATATCCTGGATGGCTTAACTCCAATGTAAAAATGCATATAAAAGCAAAGGAGAAGGCCTTCAAAAAATACAGGGTTGAGCGATCATCATCAGCATTCAGACTTTATAAAGAATGCAATAAGAAATGTAAGGGTGCAATTAGGACGGCTAAGATAGAACATGAAAGACACATAGCGGAGGAGAGCAAAAAAAATCCCAAGAAATTCTTTAAGTATGTAAACAGTAAAAAAGGGAGGACAGACCATATTGGTCCCATAAAAAATGAGGAAGGACATCTGGTTACAAAGGATGGGGAGATGGCAAAGGTATTGAATTTATTCTTCTCCTCAGTCTTCACGAGTGAATCGGGGGGCTTCAGGAACAAAAACTGCAGTGTTTATCCTCATGACACAACACAGGAAGCACCTCCATGGTTAACAGAGGACGGAATTAAAATTAGACTTGAGAAACGTAACATTAATAAATCACCGGGACCAGATGGCTTGCATCTGAGGGTACTTAGGGAACTCAGTCAGGTGATTGCCAGACCGTTGTTCCAAAAAGACCTGAACAAATTAATGGGGTGGGCGACTACATGGCAAATGAGGTTCAATGTAGAAAAATGTAAAATAATGCATTTGGGTGGCAAAAATATGAATGCAATCTATACACTGGGGGGAGAACCTCTGGGGGAATCTAGGATGGAAAAGGACCTGGGGGTCCTAGTGGATGATAGGCTCAGCAATGCCAAGCTGCTGCTAATAAGGCAAACAGAATATTGGCATGTATTAAAAGGGGGATCAACTCCAGAGATAAAACGATAATTCTCCCGCTCTACAAGACTCTGGTCCGGCCGCACCTGGAGTATGCTGTCCAGTTCTGGGCACCAGTCCTCAGGAAGGATGTACTGGAAATGGAGCGAGTACAAAGAAGGGCAACAAAGCTAATAAAGGGTCTGGAGGATCTTAGTTATGAGGAAAGGTTGCGAGCTCTGAACTTATTCTCTCTGGAGAAGAGACGCTTGAGAGGGGATATGATTTCAATTTACAAATACTGTACTGGTGACCCCACAATAGGGATAAAACTTTTTCGCAGAAGAGAGTTTAATAAGACTCGGGGCCACTCATTATAATTAGAAGAAAAGAGGTTTAACCTTAAACTACGTAGAGGGTTCTTTACTGTAAGAGCGGTAAGGATGTGGAATTCCCTTCCACAGGCGGTGGTCTCAGCGGGGAGCATTGATAGCTTCAAGAAACTATTAGTTAAGCACCTGAACAACCGCAACATACAGGGATATGTAATGTAATACTGACACATAATCACACACATAGGTTGGACTTGTGTCTTTTTTCAACCTCACCTACTATGTAACTATGTAATTGTTCCTAATTTTTACAGACAGTCTATTGACTGGAATGGTACCAGCTGATTGGAGAAAAGCCAATGTAGCACCAATATTTAAAAAGGGCCCAAAATACATCCCTGGGAATTACAGACCAGTTAGCCTAGCATCAATAGTATGTAAACTCTTGGAGGGGATGATAAGGGACTATATACAAGATTTTAGTAATAAGAATGATATCATTAGCAGTAATCAGCATGGATTCATGAAGAATCGTTCTTGCCAAACCAATCTATTAACCTTCTATGAGGAGGTGAGTTGCCATCTAGATAAAGGAAGGCCCGTAGACGTGGTGTATCTGGATTTTGCAAAAGCATTTGACACAGTTCCCTATAAACGTTTACTGTACAAAATAAGGTCCGTTGGCATGGACCATAGGGTGAGTACATGGATTGAAAACTGGCTACAAGGGCGAGTTCAGAGGGTGGTGATAAATGGGGAGTACTCAGAATGGTCAGGGGTGGGTAGTGGGGTTCCCCAGGGTTCTGTGCTGGGGCCAATCCTATTTAATTTGTTCATAAACGACCTGGAGGATGGGATAAACAGTTCCATCTCTGTATTTGCAGACGATACTAAGCTAAGCAGGGCAATAACTTCTCCGCAGGATGTGGAAACCTTGCAAAAAGACCTGAACAAATTAATGGGGGAGGGGCAACTACATGGCAAATGAGGTTCAATGTAGAAAAATGTAAAATAATGCATTTGGGTGGCAAAAATCTGAATGCAATCTATACACTGGGGGGGGGAACCTCTGGGGGAATCTAGGATGGAAAAGGACCTGGGGGTCCTAGTAGATGATAGGCTCAGCAATGGCATGCAATGCCAAGCTGCTGCTAACAAAGCAAACAGAATATTGGCATTAAAAAGGGGATCAACTCCAGAGATAAAACGATAATTCTCCCGCTCTACAAGACTCTGGTCCGGCCGCACCTGGAGTATGCTGTCCAGTTCTGGGCACCAGTCCTCAGGAAGGATGTACTGGAAATGGAGCGACAACAAAGCTAATAAAGGGTCTGGAGGATCTTAGTTATGAGGAAAGGTTGTGAGCTCTGAACTTATTCTCTCTGGAGAAGAGACGCCTGAGAGGGGATATGATTTCAATTTACAAATACTGTACTGGTGACCCCACAATATATAAATACCGGACTGGTGACCCCACAATGTATAAATACTGTACTGGTGACCCCACAATAGGGATAAAACTTTTTCACAGAAGAGAGTTTAATAAGACTCGTGGCCACTCATTAAAATTAGAAGAAAAGAGGTTTAATCTTAAACTACGTAGAGGGTTCTTTACTGTAAGAGCGGCAAGGATGTGGAATTCCCTTCCACAGGCGGTGGTCTCAGCGGGGAGCATTGATAGCTTCAAGAAACTATTAGATAATCACCTGAATGACCGCAATATACAGGGATATACAATGTAATACTGACATATAATCACACACATAGGTTGGACTTGATGGACTTGTGTCTTTTTTCAACCTCACCTACTATGTAACTATAGATCAGTAATGACCCTTCTCAACAATTGCAATCCCTACACAACACAACTCTACAAGGAATAAGAGCCCTTTTACACTGGGGGCGGCGGCGGCGGCGGTAAAGCGGCGCTATTGTAAGCGGCACTTTACCGTCGGTATGCGGCCGCTAGCGGGGGCGGTTTTACCCCCCTTCTAGCGCCCGAGAAATGGTTAAAAATCCTTGCAAAGCACCTCTGCAGAGGCGCTGTGCCGGCGGTATAGCCGCGCCGTCCCATTAATTTCAATGGGCAGGAGCGGTATACACTCCACTCCTTAAGAGCCCTTTCACACTGGGGCGGGGGACGGCATTGGCGGTAAAACGCTGCTATTATTAGCAGCGTTTTACCGTCGGTATGCGGCCGCTAGTGGGGCGGTTTCCCCCCCCACGCTAGTGGCCGAAAAAGGGTTAAATACCACCACAGGCGCTTTGCCGGTGGCATAGCCGCGCCGTCCCATTGATTTCAATGGGCAGGAGCGGTAAAGGAGCGGTATACACTCCGCTCCTTCACCGCTCCGAAGATGCTGCTGGCAGGACTTTTTTTACCGTCCTGCCAGCGCTCCGCTCCAGTGTGAGAGCCCTCGGGGCTTTCACACTGGAATGAAAGCAGCGGCACTTTCGGGTCGGTTTGCAGGCGCTGTTATTAGCGCAATAGCGCCTGCAAACCGCCCCAGTGTGCAAGGACCCTAAGGAGGATTTCTACCCGGGAGCCTCAATATGTAGAACATCCAGATCAGACATTTCCCTTCTTCTATCCTTCACACCTTAAAATCAACATTTCTGTGTCACCTGGAGAGATAACAGATCTTTTCACCCATCATTTCCATATGAAGACCTCCAATGATCCCTATCACCCATCGTTCCCATATAAAGACCTCCAGTGAATCCTATCACCCATCGTTCCCATATGAAGACCTCCAATGATCCCTATCACCCATCGTTCCCATATAAAGACCTCCAGTGAATCCTATCACCCATCGTTCCCATATGAAGACCTCCAATGATCCCTATCACCCATCGTTCCCATATAAAGACCTCCAGTGAATCCTATCACCCATCATTCCACATATGAAGACCTCCAGTGATCCCCATCACCCATCATTCCCCATATAAAGGCTTCCAGTGATCCCCATCACCCATCATTCCCCATATAAAGGCTTCCAGTGATCCCCATCACCCATCATTCCCCATATAAAGGCTTCCAGTGATCCCCATCACCCATCATTCCCCATATAAAGGCTTCCAGTGATCCCCATCACCCATCATTCCCCATATAAAGGCTTCCAGTGATCCCCATCACCCATCATTCCCCATATAAAGGCTTCCAGTGATCCCCATCACCCATCATTCCCCATATGAAAACCTCCTCTGATCCCTATCATCCATCATTCCACATATGAAGACCTCCAGTGATCCCCATCACCCATCGTTCCCCATATAAAGGCTTCCAGTGATCCCTATCAGCCATCATTCCCCATATAAAAACCTGCTCTGATCCCTATCACCCATCGTTCCCCATATAAATACTTCCAGTGATCCCCATCACCCATCATTCCCCATATGAAGACCTCCAGTGATCCCCATCACCCATCGTTCCCATATAAAGACTTCCAGTGATCCCCATCACCCATCATTCCCCATATGAAGACCTCCAGTGATTCCTATCACCCATCATTCCCCATATGAAGACCTCCAGTGATCCCTATCACCTATCATTCCCCATATGAAGACGTCCAGTGATCCCCATCACCCATTGTTCCCCATATGAAGACCTCCAGTGATCCCCATCACCCATCATTCCCCATATGAAGACCTCCAGTGAATCCCCATCACCCATCATTCCCCATATGAAGACCTCCAGTGATCCCCATCACCCATCATTCCCCATATGAAGACCTCCAGTGATCCCTATCACCTATCATTCCCCATATGAAGACGTCCAGTGATCCCCATCACCCATCATTCCCCATATGAAGACCTCCAGTGATCCCTATCACCTATCATTCCCCATATGAAGACGTCCAGTGATCCCCATCACCCATCATTCCCCATATGAAGACCTCCAGTGATCCCCATCATCCCCCATATAAAGAACTCCAGTGATCCCTATCCCCCATTATTCCCCATACGAAGACCTCCCGTGAATCCTATCACCCATCATTCCACATATGAACACCTCCACTGATCCCTATCCACATATGAAGACCTCCAGTGATCCCCATCACCCATCATTCCACATATGAAAACCTCCTCTGATCCCTATCATCCATCATTCCCCACATGAAGACCTCCAGTGATATCTATCAGACAATCCACTCTTCCTATATCAGACATAATCTGGTTTTATTTTCCTGCATGATATAAAATAGAATGGTGACTCCATGGAAAAAAAAGCAGGAAGACATAAAAAATACAAACATGACAAATAAAAAGAATTTGGAGCAGGAAGGTGATGGGGAGTGAAGAGTTAATGGTGTATAAGATAGAATCAGATGCGGGGAGTGAAGAGTTAATGGTGTAGAAGATGGAATCAGATGTGGGGAGTGAAGAGTTAATGGTGTAGAAGATGGAATCAGATGCGGGGAGTGAAGAGTTAATGGTGTAGAAGATGGAATCAGATGTGGGGAGTGAAGAGTTAATGGTGTAGAAGGTGGAATCAGATGTGGGGAGTGAAGAGTTAATGGTGTAGAAGATGGAATCAGATGCGGGGAATGAAGAGTTAATGGTGTAGAAGATGGAATCAGATGCGGGGAGTGAAGAGTTAATGGTGTAGAAGGTGGAATCAGATGCGGGGAGTGAAGAGTTAATGGTGTAGAAGATGGAATCAGATGCGGGGAGTGAAGAGTTAATGGTGTATAAGATGGAATCAGATGCGGGGAGTGAAGAGTTAATGGTGTATAAGATGGAATCAGATGCGGGGAGTGAAGAGTTAATGGTGTATAAGATGGAATCAGATGCGGGGAGTGAAGAGTTAATGGTATATAAGATGGAATCAGATGCGGGGAGTGAAGAGTTAATGGTGTAGAAGATGGAATCAGATGCGGGGAATGAAGAGTTAATGGTGTATAAGATGGAATCAGATGTGGGGAGTGAAGAGTTAATGGTGTAGAAGATGGAATCAGATGCGGGGAGTGAAGAGTTAATGGTGTAGAAGATGGAATCAGATGCGGGGAATGAAGAGTTAATGGTGTAGAAGATGGAATCAGATGCGGGGAGTGAAGAGTTAATGGAGTAGAAGATGGAATCAGATGCGGGGAATGAAGAGTTAATGGTATATAAGATGGAATCAGATGCGGGGAGTGAAGAGTTAATGGTATATAAGATGGAATCAGATGCGGGGAGTGAAGAGTTAATGGTGTAGAAGATGGAATCAGATGCGGGGAGTGAAGAGTTAATGGTGTAGAAGATGGAATCAGATGCGGGGAGTGAAGAGTTAATGGTGTAGAAGATGGAATCAGATGCGGGGAGTGAAGAGTTAATGGTGTAGAAGATGGAATCAGATGCGGGGAATGAAGAGTTAATGGTGTAGAAGATGGAATCAGATGCGGGGAGTGAAGAGTTAATGGAGTAGAAGATGGAATCAGATGCGGGGAATGAAGAGTTAATGGTATATAAGATGGAATCAGATGCGGGGAGTGAAGAGTTAATGGTATATAAGATGGAATCAGATGCGGGGAGTGAAGAGTTAATGGTGTATAAGATGGAATCAGATGCGGGGAGTGAAGAGTTAATGGTGTAGAAGATGGAATCAGATGCGGGGAGTGAAGAGTTAATGGTGTATAAGATGGAATCAGATGTGGGGAATGAAGAGTTAATGGTGTAGAAGATGGAATCAGATGTGGGGAGTGAAGAGTTAATGGTGTAGAAGATGGAATCAGATGCGGGGAATGAAGAGTTAATGGTGTAGAAGATGGAATCAGATGCGGGGAGTGAAGAGTTAATGGTGTAGAAGATGGAATCAGATGCGGGGAATGAAGAGTTAATGGTGTAGAAGATGGAATCAGATGCGGGGAGTGAAGAGTTAATGGTGTATAAGATGGAATCAGATGCGGGGAGTGAAGAGTTAATGGTGTATAAGATGGAATCAGATGCGGGGAGTGAAGAGTTAATGGTATATAAGATGGAATCAGATGCGGGGAGTGAAGAGTTAATGGTGTAGAAGATGGAATCAGATGCGGGGAGTGAAGAGTTAATGGTGTAGAAGATGGAATCAGATGTGGGGAATGAAGAGTTAATGTTGTAGAAGATGGAATCAGATTCGGGGAGTGAAGAGTTAATGGTGTAGAAGATGGAATCAGATGCGGGGAATGAAGAGTTAATGGTGTAGAAGATGGAATCAGATGCGGGGAGTGAAGAGTTAATGGTGTATAAGATGGAATCAGATGCGGGGAATGAAGAGTTAATGGTGTAGAAGATGGAATCAGATGCGGGGAGTGAAGAGTTAATGGTGTATAAGATGGAATCAGATGCGGGGAATGAAGAGTTAATGGTGTAGAAGATGGAATCAGATGCGGGGAGTGAAGAGTTAATGGTGTAGAAGATGGAATCAGATGCGGGGAGTGAAGAGTTGATGGTATATAAGATGGAATCAGATGTGGGGAGTGAAGAGTTAATGGTGTAGAAGATGGAATCCGATGCGGGGAGTGAAGAGTTAATGGTGTATAAGATGGAATCAGATGCGGGGAGTGAAGAGTTAATGGTGTATAAGATGGAATCAGATGCGGGGAGTGAAGAGTTAATGGTGTAGAAGATGGAATCAGATGCGGGGAGTGAAGAGTTAATGGTGTAGAAGATGGAATCAGATGCGGGGAGTGAAGAGTTAATGGTGTAGAAGATGGAATCAGATGCGGGGAATGAAGAGTTAATGGTGTAGAAGATGGAATCAGATGCGGGGAATGAAGAGTTAATGGTGTAGAAGATGGAATCAGATGCGGGGAGTGAAGAGTTAATGGTGTAGAAGATGGAATCAGATGCGGGGAGTGAAGAGTTAATGGTGTAGAAGATGGAATCAGATGTGGGGAGTGAAGAGTTGATGGTGTATAAGATGGAATCAGATGCGGGGAGTGAAGAGTTGATGGTGTATAAGATGGAATCAGATGTGGGGAGTGAAGAGTTAATGGTGTAGAAGATGGAATCAGATGTGGGGAGTGAAGAGTTAATGGTGTATAAGATGGAATCAGATGCGGGGAGTGAAGAGTTAATGGTGTATAAGATGGAATCAGATGCGGGGAGTGAAGAGTTAATGGTGTAGAAGATGGAATCAGATGCGGGGAGTGAAGAGTTGATGGTATATAAGATGGAATCAGATGCGGGGAGTGAAGAGTTAATGGTGTAGAAGATGGGATCAGATGCGGGGAGTGAAGAGTTAATGGTGTAGAAGATGGAATCAGATGCGGGGAGTGAAGAGTTAATGGTGTAGAAGATGGAATCAGATGCGGGGAATGAAGAGTTAATGGTGTAGAAGATGGAATCAGATGCGGGGAGTGAAGAGTTAATGGTGTAGAAGATGGAATCAGATGCGGGGAGTGAAGAATTAATGGTGTAGAAGATGGAATCAGATGCGGGGAGTGAAGAGTTGATGGTATATAAGATGGAATCAGATGCGGGGAGTGAAGAGTTAATGGTGTAGAAGATGGGATCAGATGCGGGGAGTGAAGAGTTAATGGTGTAGAAGATGGAATCCGATGCGGGGAGTGAAGAGTTAATGGTGTATAAGATGGAATCAGATGCGGGGAGTGAAGAGTTAATGGTGTATAAGATGGAATCAGATGCGGGGAGTGAAGAGTTAATGGTGTAGAAGATGGAATCAGATGCGGGGAGTGAAGAGTTAATGGTGTAGAAGATGGAATCAGATGCGGGGAGTGAAGAGTTAATGGTGTAGAAGATGGAATCAGATGCGGGGAATGAAGAGTTAATGGTGTAGAAGATGGAATCAGATGCGGGGAATGAAGAGTTAATGGTGTAGAAGATGGAATCAGATGCGGGGAGTGAAGAGTTAATGGTGTAGAAGATGGAATCAGATGCGGGGAGTGAAGAGTTAATGGTGTAGAAGATGGAATCAGATGTGGGGAGTGAAGAGTTAATGGTGTATAAGATGGAATCAGATGCGGGGAGTGAAGAGTTAATGGTGTATAAGATGGAATCAGATGCGGGGAGTGAAGAGTTGATGGTATATAAGATGGAATCAGATGCGGGGAGTGAAGAGTTAATGGTGTAGAAGATGGAATCAGATGCGGGGAGTGAAGAGTTAATGGTGTAGAAGATGGAATCAGATGCGGGGAGTGAAGAGTTAATGGTGTAGAAGATGGAATCAGATGCGGGGAGTGAAGAGTTAATGGTATATAAGATGGAATCAGATGCGGGGAGTGAAGAGTTAATGGTATATAAGATGGAATCAGATGCGGGGAGTGAAGAGTTAATGGTGTAGAAGATGGAATCAGATGCGGGGAATGAAGAGTTAATGGTGTATAAGATGGAATCAGATGCGGGGAGTGAAGAGTTGATGGTATATAAGATGGAATCAGATGTGGGGAGTGAAGAGTTAATGGTGTAGAAGATGGAATCCGATGCGGGGAGTGAAGAGTTAATGGTGTATAAGATGGAATCAGATGCGGGGAGTGAAGAGTTAATGGTGTATAAGATGGAATCAGATGTGGGGAATGAAGAGTTAATGTTGTAGAAGATGGAATCAGATGCGGGGAGTGAAGAGTTAATGGTGTAGAAGATGGAATCAGATGCGGGGAGTGAAGAGTTAATGGTGTAGAAGATGGAATCAGATGTGGGGAGTGAAGAGTTAATGGTGTAGAAGATGGAATCAGATGCGGGGAGTGAAGAGTTAATGGTGTAGAAGATGGAATCAGATGTGGGGAGTGAAGAGTTAATGGTGTAGAAGGTGGAATCAGATGTGGGGAGTGAAGAGTTAATGGTGTAGAAGATGGAATCAGATGCGGGGAATGAAGAGTTAATGGTGTAGAAGATGGAATCAGATGCGGGGAGTGAAGAGTTAATGGTGTAGAAGGTGGAATCAGATGCGGGGAGTGAAGAGTTAATGGTGTAGAAGATGGAATCAGATGCGGGGAGTGAAGAGTTAATGGTGTATAAGATGGAATCAGATGCGGGGAGTGAAGAGTTAATGGTGTATAAGATGGAATCAGATGCGGGGAGTGAAGAGTTAATGGTGTATAAGATGGAATCAGATGTGGGGAGTGAAGAGTTAATGGTGTATAAGATGGAATCAGATGCGGGGAGTGAAGAGTTAATGGTGTATAAGATGGAATCAGATGCGGGGAGTGAAGAGTTAATGGTGTATAAGATGGAATCAGATGCGGGGAGTGAAGAGTTAATGGTGTATAAGATGGAATCAGATGCGGGGAGTGAAGAGTTAATGGTATATAAGATGGAATCAGATGCGGGGAGTGAAGAGTTAATGGTGTAGAAGATGGAATCAGATGCGGGGAATGAAGAGTTAATGGTGTATAAGATGGAATCAGATGTGGGGAGTGAAGAGTTAATGGTGTAGAAGATGGAATCAGATGCGGGGAGTGAAGAGTTAATGGTGTAGAAGATGGAATCAGATGCGGGGAATGAAGAGTTAATGGTGTAGAAGATGGAATCAGATGCGGGGAGTGAAGAGTTAATGGAGTAGAAGATGGAATCAGATGCGGGGAATGAAGAGTTAATGGTATATAAGATGGAATCAGATGCGGGGAGTGAAGAGTTAATGGTATATAAGATGGAATCAGATGCGGGGAGTGAAGAGTTAATGGTGTAGAAGATGGAATCAGATGCGGGGAGTGAAGAGTTAATGGTGTAGAAGATGGAATCAGATGCGGGGAGTGAAGAGTTAATGGTGTAGAAGATGGAATCAGATGCGGGGAGTGAAGAGTTAATGGTGTAGAAGATGGAATCAGATGCGGGGAATGAAGAGTTAATGGTGTAGAAGATGGAATCAGATGCGGGGAGTGAAGAGTTAATGGAGTAGAAGATGGAATCAGATGCGGGGAATGAAGAGTTAATGGTATATAAGATGGAATCAGATGCGGGGAGTGAAGAGTTAATGGTATATAAGATGGAATCAGATGCGGGGAGTGAAGAGTTAATGGTGTATAAGATGGAATCAGATGCGGGGAGTGAAGAGTTAATGGTGTAGAAGATGGAATCAGATGCGGGGAGTGAAGAGTTAATGGTGTATAAGATGGAATCAGATGCGGGGAGTGAAGAGTTAATGGTGTAGAAGATGGAATCAGATGTGGGGAGTGAAGAGTTAATGGTGTAGAAGATGGAATCAGATGCGGGGAATGAAGAGTTAATGGTGTAGAAGATGGAATCAGATGCGGGGAGTGAAGAGTTAATGGTGTAGAAGATGGAATCAGATGCGGGGAATGAAGAGTTAATGGTGTAGAAGATGGAATCAGATGCGGGGAGTGAAGAGTTAATGGTGTATAAGATGGAATCAGATGCGGGGAGTGAAGAGTTAATGGTGTATAAGATGGAATCAGATGCGGGGAGTGAAGAGTTAATGGTATATAAGATGGAATCAGATGCGGGGAGTGAAGAGTTAATGGTGTAGAAGATGGAATCAGATGCGGGGAGTGAAGAGTTAATGGTGTAGAAGATGGAATCAGATGTGGGGAATGAAGAGTTAATGTTGTAGAAGATGGAATCAGATTCGGGGAGTGAAGAGTTAATGGTGTAGAAGATGGAATCAGATGCGGGGAATGAAGAGTTAATGGTGTAGAAGATGGAATCAGATGCGGGGAGTGAAGAGTTAATGGTGTATAAGATGGAATCAGATGCGGGGAATGAAGAGTTAATGGTGTAGAAGATGGAATCAGATGCGGGGAGTGAAGAGTTAATGGTGTATAAGATGGAATCAGATGCGGGGAATGAAGAGTTAATGGTGTAGAAGATGGAATCAGATGCGGGGAGTGAAGAGTTAATGGTGTAGAAGATGGAATCAGATGCGGGGAGTGAAGAGTTGATGGTATATAAGATGGAATCAGATGTGGGGAGTGAAGAGTTAATGGTGTAGAAGATGGAATCAGATGCGGGGAGTGAAGAGTTAATGGTGTAGAAGATGGAATCCGATGCGGGGAGTGAAGAGTTAATGGTGTATAAGATGGAATCAGATGCGGGGAGTGAAGAGTTAATGGTGTATAAGATGGAATCAGATGCGGGGAGTGAAGAGTTAATGGTGTAGAAGATGGAATCAGATGCGGGGAGTGAAGAGTTAATGGTGTAGAAGATGGAATCAGATGCGGGGAGTGAAGAGTTAATGGTGTAGAAGATGGAATCAGATGCGGGGAATGAAGAGTTAATGGTGTAGAAGATGGAATCAGATGCGGGGAATGAAGAGTTAATGGTGTAGAAGATGGAATCAGATGCGGGGAGTGAAGAGTTAATGGTGTAGAAGATGGAATCAGATGCGGGGAGTGAAGAGTTAATGGTGTAGAAGATGGAATCAGATGTGGGGAGTGAAGAGTTGATGGTGTATAAGATGGAATCAGATGCGGGGAGTGAAGACTTGATGGTGTATAAGATGGAATCAGATGTGGGGAGTGAAGAGTTAATGGTGTAGAAGATGGAATCAGATGTGGGGAGTGAAGAGTTAATGGTGTATAAGATGGAATCAGATGCGGGGAGTGAAGAGTTAATGGTGTATAAGATGGAATCAGATGCGGGGAGTGAAGAGTTAATGGTGTAGAAGATGGAATCAGATGCGGGGAGTGAAGAGTTGATGGTATATAAGATGGAATCAGATGCGGGGAGTGAAGAGTTAATGGTGTAGAAGATGGGATCAGATGCGGGGAGTGAAGAGTTAATGGTGTAGAAGATGGAATCAGATGCGGGGAGTGAAGAGTTAATGGTGTAGAAGATGGAATCAGATGCGGGGAATGAAGAGTTAATGGTGTAGAAGATGGAATCAGATGCGGGGAGTGAAGAGTTAATGGTGTAGAAGATGGAATCAGATGCGGGGAGTGAAGAATTAATGGTGTAGAAGATGGAATCAGATGCGGGGAGTGAAGAGTTGATGGTATATAAGATGGAATCAGATGCGGGGAGTGAAGAGTTAATGGTGTAGAAGATGGGATCAGATGCGGGGAGTGAAGAGTTAATGGTGTAGAAGATGGAATCCGATGCGGGGAGTGAAGAGTTAATGGTGTATAAGATGGAATCAGATGCGGGGAGTGAAGAGTTAATGGTGTATAAGATGGAATCAGATGCGGGGAGTGAAGAGTTAATGGTGTAGAAGATGGAATCAGATGCGGGGAGTGAAGAGTTAATGGTGTAGAAGATGGAATCAGATGCGGGGAGTGAAGAGTTAATGGTGTAGAAGATGGAATCAGATGCGGGGAATGAAGAGTTAATGGTGTAGAAGATGGAATCAGATGCGGGGAATGAAGAGTTAATGGTGTAGAAGATGGAATCAGATGCGGGGAGTGAAGAGTTAATGGTGTAGAAGATGGAATCAGATGCGGGGAGTGAAGAGTTAATGGTGTAGAAGATGGAATCAGATGTGGGGAGTGAAGAGTTAATGGTGTATAAGATGGAATCAGATGCGGGGAGTGAAGAGTTAATGGTGTATAAGATGGAATCAGATGCGGGGAGTGAAGAGTTGATGGTATATAAGATGGAATCAGATGCGGGGAGTGAAGAGTTAATGGTGTAGAAGATGGAATCAGATGCGGGGAGTGAAGAGTTAATGGTGTAGAAGATGGAATCAGATGCGGGGAGTGAAGAGTTAATGGTGTAGAAGATGGAATCAGATGCGGGGAGTGAAGAGTTAATGGTATATAAGATGGAATCAGATGCGGGGAGTGAAGAGTTAATGGTATATAAGATGGAATCAGATGCGGGGAGTGAAGAGTTAATGGTGTAGAAGATGGAATCAGATGCGGGGAATGAAGAGTTAATGGTGTATAAGATGGAATCAGATGCGGGGAGTGAAGAGTTGATGGTATATAAGATGGAATCAGATGTGGGGAGTGAAGAGTTAATGGTGTAGAAGATGGAATCCGATGCGGGGAGTGAAGAGTTAATGGTGTATAAGATGGAATCAGATGCGGGGAGTGAAGAGTTAATGGTGTATAAGATGGAATCAGATGTGGGGAATGAAGAGTTAATGTTGTAGAAGATGGAATCAGATGCGGGGAGTGAAGAGTTAATGGTGTAGAAGATGGAATCAGATGCGGGGAGTGAAGAGTTAATGGTGTAGAAGATGGAATCAGATGTGGGGAGTGAAGAGTTAATGGTGTAGAAGATGGAATCAGATGCGGGGAGTGAAGAGTTAATGGTGTAGAAGATGGAATCAGATGTGGGGAGTGAAGAGTTAATGGTGTAGAAGGTGGAATCAGATGTGGGGAGTGAAGAGTTAATGGTGTAGAAGATGGAATCAGATGCGGGGAATGAAGAGTTAATGGTGTAGAAGATGGAATCAGATGCGGGGAGTGAAGAGTTAATGGTGTAGAAGGTGGAATCAGATGCGGGGAGTGAAGAGTTAATGGTGTAGAAGATGGAATCAGATGCGGGGAGTGAAGAGTTAATGGTGTATAAGATGGAATCAGATGCGGGGAGTGAAGAGTTAATGGTGTATAAGATGGAATCAGATGCGGGGAGTGAAGAGTTAATGGTGTATAAGATGGAATCAGATGTGGGGAGTGAAGAGTTAATGGTGTATAAGATGGAATCAGATGCGGGGAGTGAAGAGTTAATGGTGTATAAGATGGAATCAGATGCGGGGAGTGAAGAGTTAATGGTGTATAAGATGGAATCAGATGCGGGGAGTGAAGAGTTAATGGTGTATAAGATGGAATCAGATGCGGGGAGTGAAGAGTTAATGGTATATAAGATGGAATCAGATGCGGGGAGTGAAGAGTTAATGGTGTAGAAGATGGAATCAGATGCGGGGAATGAAGAGTTAATGGTGTATAAGATGGAATCAGATGTGGGGAGTGAAGAGTTAATGGTGTAGAAGATGGAATCAGATGCGGGGAGTGAAGAGTTAATGGTGTAGAAGATGGAATCAGATGCGGGGAATGAAGAGTTAATGGTGTAGAAGATGGAATCAGATGCGGGGAGTGAAGAGTTAATGGAGTAGAAGATGGAATCAGATGCGGGGAATGAAGAGTTAATGGTATATAAGATGGAATCAGATGCGGGGAGTGAAGAGTTAATGGTATATAAGATGGAATCAGATGCGGGGAGTGAAGAGTTAATGGTGTAGAAGATGGAATCAGATGCGGGGAGTGAAGAGTTAATGGTGTAGAAGATGGAATCAGATGCGGGGAGTGAAGAGTTAATGGTGTAGAAGATGGAATCAGATGCGGGGAGTGAAGAGTTAATGGTGTAGAAGATGGAATCAGATGCGGGGAATGAAGAGTTAATGGTGTAGAAGATGGAATCAGATGCGGGGAGTGAAGAGTTAATGGAGTAGAAGATGGAATCAGATGCGGGGAATGAAGAGTTAATGGTATATAAGATGGAATCAGATGCGGGGAGTGAAGAGTTAATGGTATATAAGATGGAATCAGATGCGGGGAGTGAAGAGTTAATGGTGTATAAGATGGAATCAGATGCGGGGAGTGAAGAGTTAATGGTGTAGAAGATGGAATCAGATGCGGGGAGTGAAGAGTTAATGGTGTATAAGATGGAATCAGATGCGGGGAGTGAAGAGTTAATGGTGTAGAAGATGGAATCAGATGTGGGGAGTGAAGAGTTAATGGTGTAGAAGATGGAATCAGATGCGGGGAATGAAGAGTTAATGGTGTAGAAGATGGAATCAGATGCGGGGAGTGAAGAGTTAATGGTGTAGAAGATGGAATCAGATGCGGGGAATGAAGAGTTAATGGTGTAGAAGATGGAATCAGATGCGGGGAGTGAAGAGTTAATGGTGTATAAGATGGAATCAGATGCGGGGAGTGAAGAGTTAATGGTGTATAAGATGGAATCAGATGCGGGGAGTGAAGAGTTAATGGTATATAAGATGGAATCAGATGCGGGGAGTGAAGAGTTAATGGTGTAGAAGATGGAATCAGATGCGGGGAGTGAAGAGTTAATGGTGTAGAAGATGGAATCAGATGTGGGGAATGAAGAGTTAATGTTGTAGAAGATGGAATCAGATTCGGGGAGTGAAGAGTTAATGGTGTAGAAGATGGAATCAGATGCGGGGAATGAAGAGTTAATGGTGTAGAAGATGGAATCAGATGCGGGGAGTGAAGAGTTAATGGTGTATAAGATGGAATCAGATGCGGGGAATGAAGAGTTAATGGTGTAGAAGATGGAATCAGATGCGGGGAGTGAAGAGTTAATGGTGTATAAGATGGAATCAGATGCGGGGAATGAAGAGTTAATGGTGTAGAAGATGGAATCAGATGCGGGGAGTGAAGAGTTAATGGTGTAGAAGATGGAATCAGATGCGGGGAGTGAAGAGTTGATGGTATATAAGATGGAATCAGATGTGGGGAGTGAAGAGTTAATGGTGTAGAAGATGGAATCAGATGCGGGGAGTGAAGAGTTAATGGTGTAGAAGATGGAATCCGATGCGGGGAGTGAAGAGTTAATGGTGTATAAGATGGAATCAGATGCGGGGAGTGAAGAGTTAATGGTGTATAAGATGGAATCAGATGCGGGGAGTGAAGAGTTAATGGTGTAGAAGATGGAATCAGATGCGGGGAGTGAAGAGTTAATGGTGTAGAAGATGGAATCAGATGCGGGGAGTGAAGAGTTAATGGTGTAGAAGATGGAATCAGATGCGGGGAATGAAGAGTTAATGGTGTAGAAGATGGAATCAGATGCGGGGAATGAAGAGTTAATGGTGTAGAAGATGGAATCAGATGCGGGGAGTGAAGAGTTAATGGTGTAGAAGATGGAATCAGATGCGGGGAGTGAAGAGTTAATGGTGTAGAAGATGGAATCAGATGTGGGGAGTGAAGAGTTGATGGTGTATAAGATGGAATCAGATGCGGGGAGTGAAGACTTGATGGTGTATAAGATGGAATCAGATGTGGGGAGTGAAGAGTTAATGGTGTAGAAGATGGAATCAGATGTGGGGAGTGAAGAGTTAATGGTGTATAAGATGGAATCAGATGCGGGGAGTGAAGAGTTAATGGTGTATAAGATGGAATCAGATGCGGGGAGTGAAGAGTTAATGGTGTAGAAGATGGAATCAGATGCGGGGAGTGAAGAGTTGATGGTATATAAGATGGAATCAGATGCGGGGAGTGAAGAGTTAATGGTGTAGAAGATGGGATCAGATGCGGGGAGTGAAGAGTTAATGGTGTAGAAGATGGAATCAGATGCGGGGAGTGAAGAGTTAATGGTGTAGAAGATGGAATCAGATGCGGGGAATGAAGAGTTAATGGTGTAGAAGATGGAATCAGATGCGGGGAGTGAAGAGTTAATGGTGTAGAAGATGGAATCAGATGCGGGGAGTGAAGAATTAATGGTGTAGAAGATGGAATCAGATGCGGGGAGTGAAGAGTTGATGGTATATAAGATGGAATCAGATGCGGGGAGTGAAGAGTTAATGGTGTAGAAGATGGGATCAGATGCGGGGAGTGAAGAGTTAATGGTGTAGAAGATGGAATCCGATGCGGGGAGTGAAGAGTTAATGGTGTATAAGATGGAATCAGATGCGGGGAGTGAAGAGTTAATGGTGTATAAGATGGAATCAGATGCGGGGAGTGAAGAGTTAATGGTGTAGAAGATGGAATCAGATGCGGGGAGTGAAGAGTTAATGGTGTAGAAGATGGAATCAGATGCGGGGAGTGAAGAGTTAATGGTGTAGAAGATGGAATCAGATGCGGGGAATGAAGAGTTAATGGTGTAGAAGATGGAATCAGATGCGGGGAATGAAGAGTTAATGGTGTAGAAGATGGAATCAGATGCGGGGAGTGAAGAGTTAATGGTGTAGAAGATGGAATCAGATGCGGGGAGTGAAGAGTTAATGGTGTAGAAGATGGAATCAGATGTGGGGAGTGAAGAGTTAATGGTGTATAAGATGGAATCAGATGCGGGGAGTGAAGAGTTAATGGTGTATAAGATGGAATCAGATGCGGGGAGTGAAGAGTTGATGGTATATAAGATGGAATCAGATGCGGGGAGTGAAGAGTTAATGGTGTAGAAGATGGAATCAGATGCGGGGAGTGAAGAGTTAATGGTGTAGAAGATGGAATCAGATGCGGGGAGTGAAGAGTTAATGGTGTAGAAGATGGAATCAGATGCGGGGAGTGAAGAGTTAATGGTGTAGAAGATGGAATCAGATGCGGGGAGTGAAGAGTTAATGGTGTAGAAGATGGAATCAGATGCGGGGAGTGAAGAGTTAATGGTGTAGAAGATGGAATCAGATGCGGGGAGTGAAGAGTTAATGGTGTATAAGATGGAATCAGATGTGGGGAATGAAGAGTTAATGGTGTAGAAGATGGAATCAGATGCGGGGAGTGAAGAGTTAATGGTGTATAAGATGGAATCAGATGCGGGGAGTGAAGAGTTGATGGTATATAAGATGGAATCAGATGCGGGGAGTGAAGAGTTAATGGTGTAGAAGATGGAATCAGATGCGGGGAGTGAAGAGTTAATGTTGTAGAAGATGGAATCAGATGCGGGGAGTGAAGAGTTAATGGTGTAGAAGATGGAATCAGATGCGGGGAGTGAAGAGTTAATGGTGTAGAAGATGGAATCAGATGCGGGGAGTGAAGAGTTAATGGTGTATACGATGGAATCAGATGCGGGGAATGAAGAGTTAATGGTGTATAAGATGGAATCAGATGTGGGGAGTGAAGAGTTAATGGTGTAGAAGATGGAATCAGATGCGGGGAGTGAAGAGTTAATGGTGTAGAAGATGGAATCAGATGCGGGGAGTGAAGAGTTAATGGTGTAGAAGATGGAATCAGATGCGGGGAGTGAAGAGTTAATGGTGTAGAAGATGGAATCAGATGCGGGGAGTGAAGAGTTAATGGTGTATAAGATGGAATCAGATGCGGGGAATGAAGAGTTAATGGTGTAGAAGATGGAATCAGATGCGGGGAGTGAAGAGTTAATGGTGTATAAGATGGAATCAGATGCGGGGAGTGAAGAGTTGATGGTATATAAGATGGAATCAGATGCGGGGAGTGAAGAGTTAATGGTGTAGAAGATGGAATCAGATGCGGGGAGTGAAGAGTTAATGGTGTAGAAGATGGAATCAGATGCGGGGAGTGAAGAGTTAATGGTGTAGAAGATGGAATCAGATGCGGGGAGTGAAGAGTTAATGGTGTAGAAGATGGAATCAGATGCGGGGAGTGAAGAGTTAATGGTGTATAAGATGGAATCAGATGCGGGGAATGAAGAGTTAATGGTGTAGAAGATGGAATCAGATGCGGGGAGTGAAGAGTTAATGGTGTATAAGATGGAATCAGATGCGGGGAGTGAAGAGTTGATGGTATATAAGATGGAATCAGATGTG
The DNA here is from genome assembly GCA_037952835.1 of Lithobates septentrionalis. Classification (NCBI taxonomy): domain Eukaryota; kingdom Metazoa; phylum Chordata; class Amphibia; order Anura; family Ranidae; genus Lithobates; species Lithobates septentrionalis. The sequence continues at coordinate 119,640 of JBBDGP010004814.1, read as the reverse complement.
GGGAGTGAAGAGTTAATGGTGTAGAAGATGGAATCCGATGCGGGGAGTGAAGAGTTAATGGTGTATAAGATGGAATCAGATGCGGGGAGTGAAGAGTTAATGGTGTATAAGATGGAATCAGATGCGGGGAGTGAAGAGTTAATGGTGTAGAAGATGGAATCAGATGCGGGGAGTGAAGAGTTAATGGTGTAGAAGATGGAATCAGATGCGGGGAGTGAAGAGTTAATGGTGTAGAAGATGGAATCAGATGCGGGGAGTGAAGAGTTAATGGTGTATAAGATGGAATCAGATGCGGGGAATGAAGAGTTAATGGTGTAGAAGATGGAATCAGATGCGGGGAGTGAAGAGTTAATGGTGTATAAGATGGAATCAGATGCGGGGAGTGAAGAGTTGATGGTATATAAGATGGAATCAGATGTGGGGAGTGAAGAGTTAATGGTGTAGAAGATGGAATCAGATGCGGGGAGTGAAGAGTTAATGGTGTATAAGATGGAATCAGATGCGGGGAGTGAAGAGTTAATGGTGTATAAGATGGAATCAGATGCGGGGAGTGAAGAGTTAATGGTGTAGAAGATGGAATCAGATGCGGGGAGTGAAGAGTTAATGGTGTATAAGATGGAATCAGATGCGGGGAGTGAAGAGTTGATGGTATATAAGATGGAATCAGATGCGGGGAGTGAAGAGTTAATGGTGTAGAAGATGGAATCAGATGCGGGGAGTGAAGAGTTAATGGTGTAGAAGATGGAATCAGATGCGGGGAGTGAAGAGTTAATGGTGTAGAAGATGGAATCAGATGCGGGGAGTGAAGAGTTAATGGTGTAGAAGATGGAATCAGATGCGGGGAGTGAAGAGTTAATGGTGTAGAAGATGGAATCAGATGCGGGGAATGAAGAGTTAATGGTGTATAAGATGGAATCAGATGTGGGGAGTGAAGAGTTAATGGTGTAGAAGATGGAATCAGATGCGGGGAGTGAAGAGTTAATGGTGTAGAAGATGGAATCAGATGCGGGGAGTGAAGAGTTAATGGTGTATAAGATGGAATCAGATGTGGGGAGTGAAGAGTTAATGGTGTAGAAGATGGAATCAGATGCGGGGAGTGAAGAGTTAATGGTGTAGAAGATGGAATCAGATGCGGGGAGTGAAGAGTTAATGGTGTAGAAGATGGAATCAGATGCGGGGAGTGAAGAGTTAATGGTGTATAAGATGGAATCAGATGCGGGGAATGAAGAGTTAATGGTGTAGAAGATGGAATCAGATGCGGGGAGTGAAGAGTTAATGGTGTAGAAGATGGAATCAGATGCGGGGAGTGAAGAGTTAATGGTGTATAAGATGGAATCAGATGCGGGGAGTGAAGAGTTAATGGTGTAGAAGATGGAATCAGATGCGGGGAGTGAAGAGTTAATGGTGTATAAGATGGAATCAGATGCGGGGAGTGAAGAGTTGATGGTATATAAGATGGAATCAGATGCGGGGAGTGAAGAGTTAATGGTGTATAAGATGGAATCAGATGCGGGGAGTGAAGAGTTGATGGTATATAAGATGGAATCAGATGTGGGGAGTGAAGAGTTAATGGTGTAGAAGATGGAATCAGATGCGGGGAGTGAAGAGTTAATGGTGTAGAAGATGGAATCAGATGCGGGGAGTGAAGAGTTAATGGTGTATAAGATGGAATCAGATGCGGGGAATGAAGAGTTAATGGTGTAGAAGATGGAATCAGATGCGGGGAGTGAAGAGTTAATGGTGTATAAGATGGAATCAGATGCGGGGAGTGAAGAGTTGATGGTATATAAGATGGAATCAGATGCGGGGAGTGAAGAGTTAATGGTGTAGAAGATGGAATCAGATGCGGGGAGTGAAGAGTTAATGGTGTAGAAGATGGAATCAGATGCGGGGAGTGAAGAGTTAATGGTGTAGAAGATGGAATCAGATGCGGGGAGTGAAGAGTTAATGGTGTAGAAGATGGAATCAGATGCGGGGAGTGAAGAGTTAATGGTGTAGAAGATGGAATCAGATGCGGGGAGTGAAGAGTTAATGGTGTAGAAGATGGAATCAGATGCGGGGAGTGAAGAGTTAATGGTGTAGAAGATGGAATCAGATGCGGGGAGTGAAGAGTTAATGGTGTATAAGATGGAATCAGATGCGGGGAATGAAGAGTTAATGGTGTAGAAGATGGAATCAGATGCGGGGAGTGAAGAGTTAATGGTGTATAAGATGGAATCAGATGCGGGGAGTGAAGAGTTGATGGTATATAAGATGGAATCAGATGTGGGGAGTGAAGAGTTAATGGTGTAGAAGATGGAATCAGATGCGGGGAGTGAAGAGTTAATGGTGTATAAGATGGAATCAGATGCGGGGAGTGAAGAGTTAATGGTGTATAAGATGGAATCAGATGCGGGGAGTGAAGAGTTAATGGTGTAGAAGATGGAATCAGATGCGGGGAGTGAAGAGTTAATGGTGTAGAAGATGGAATCAGATGCGGGGAATGAAGAGTTAATGGTATATAAGATGGGATCAGATGCGGGGAGTGAAGAGTTAATGGTGTATAAGATGGAATCAGATGCGGGGAATGAAGAGTTAATGGTGTAGAAGATGGAATCAGATGCGGGGAGTGAAGAGTTAATGGTGTATACGATGGAATCAGATGCGGGGAATGAAGAGTTAATGGTATATAAGATGGAATCAGATGCGGGGAATGAAGAGTTAATGGTGTATAAGATGGAATCAGATGCGGGGAGTGAAGAGTTAATGGTGTATAAGATGGAATCAGATGCGGGGAGTGAAGAGTTAATGGTGTATAAGATGGAATCAGATGCGGGGAGTGAAGAGTTGATGGTGTATAAGATGGAATCAGATGCGGGGAGTGAAGAGTTAATGGTATATAAGATGGAATCAGATGCGGGGAGTGAAGAGTTAATGGTGTAGAAGATGGAATCAGATGCGGGGAGTGAAGAGTTAATGGTGTATAAGATGGAATCAGATGCGGGGAGTGAAGAGTTAATGGTGTAGAAGATGGAATCAGATGCGGGGAGTGAAGAGTTAATGGTGTAGAAGATGGAATCAGATGCGGGGAGTGAAGAGTTAATGGTATATAAGATGGAATCAGATGCGGGGAGTGCAGAGTTAATGGTGTAGAAGATGGAATCAGATGTGGGGAGTGAAGAGTTAATGGTGTAGAAGATGGAATCCGATGCGGGGAGTGAAGAGTTAATGGTGTAGAAGATGGAATCAGATGCGGGGAGTGAAGAGTTAATGGTGTATAAGATGGAATCAGATGCGGGGAGTGAAGAGTTAATGGTGTATAAGATGGAATCAGATGCGGGGAGTGAAGAGTTAATGGTGTAGAAGATGGAATCAGATGCGGGGAATGAAGAGTTAATGGTGTATAAGATGGAATCAGATGCGGGGAGTGAAGAGTTAATGGTGTAGAAGATGGAATCAGATGCGGGGAGTGAAGAGTTAATAGTGTATAAGATGGAATCAGATGCGGGGAGTGAAGAGTTAATGGTATATAAGATGGAATCAGATGCGGGGAGTGAAGAGTTAATGGTGTAGAAGATGGAATCAGATGCGGGGAGTGAAGAGTTAATGGTATATAAGATGGAATCAGATGCGGGGAGTGAAGAGTTAATGGTGTAGAAGATGGAATCAGATGCGGGGAGTGAAGAGTTAATGGTGTAGAAGATGGAATCAGATGCGGGGAATGAAGAGTTAATGGTATATAAGATGGAATCAGATGCGGGGAGTGAAGAGTTAATGGTGTAGAAGATGGAATCAGATGCGGGGAGTGAAGAGTTAATGGTGTAGAAGATGGAATCAGATGCGGGGAATGAAGAGTTAATGGTGTAGAAGGTGGAATCAGATGTGGGGAGTGAAGAGTTAATGGTGTAGAAGATGGAATCAGATGCGGGGAATGAAGAGTTAATGGTGTATAAGATGGAATCAGATGCGGGGAATGAAGAGTTAATGGTGTAGAAGATGGAATCAGATGCGGGGAGTGAAGAGTTAATGGTGTAGAAGGTGGAATCAGATGTGGGGAGTGAAGAGTTAATGGTGTAGAAGATGGAATCAGATGCGGGGAGTGAAGAGTTAATGGTGTAGAAGATGGAATCAGATGCGGGGAGTGAAGAGTTAATGGTGTATAAGATGGAATCAGATGCGGGGAATGAAGAGTTAATGGTGTAGAAGGTGGAATCAGATGCGGGGAGTGAAGAGTTAATGGTGTAGAAGATGGAATCAGATGTGGGGAGTGAAGAGTTAATGGTGTATAAGATGGAATCAGATGCGGGGAATGAAGAGTTAATGGTGTAGAAGGTGGAATCAGATGCGGGGAGTGAAGAGTTAATGGTGTAGAAGATGGAATCAGATGTGGGGAGTGAAGAGTTAATGGTGTATAAGATGGAATCAGATGCGGGGAATGAAGAGTTAATGGTGTAGAAGGTGGAATCAGATGTGGGGAGTGAAGAGTTAATGGTGTAGAAGATGGAATCAGATGCGGGGAGTGAAGAGTTAATGGTGTAGAAGGTGGAATCAGATGTGGGGAGTGAAGAGTTAATGGTGTAGAAGGTGGAATCAGATGCGGGGAGTGAAGAGTTAATGGTGTAGAAGATGGAATCAGATGTGGGGAGTGAAGAGTTAATGGTGTAGAAGATGGAATCAGATGCGGGGAGTGAAGAGTTAATGGTGTAGAAGGTGGAATCAGATGTGGGGAGTGAAGAGTTAATGGTGTAGAAGATGGAATCAGATGCGGGGAGTGAAGAGTTAATGGTGTAGAAGGTGGAATCAGATGTGGGGAGTGAAGAGTTAATGGTGTAGAAGATGGAATCAGATGCGGGGAGTGAAGAGTTAATGGTGTAGAAGATGGAATCAGATGCGGGGAGTGAAGAGTTAATGGTGTAGAAGATGGAATCAGATGCGGGGAATGAAGAGTTAATGGTGTAGAAGGTGGAATCAGATGTGGGGAGTGAAGAGTTAATGGTGTAGAAGATGGAATCAGATGCGGGGAGTGAAGAGTTAATGGTGTAGAAGATGGAATCAGATGCGGGGAGTGAAGAGTTAATGGTGTAGAAGATGGAATCAGATGCGGGGAGTGAAGAGTTAATGGTATATAAGATGGAATCAGATGCGGGGAGTGAAGAGTTAATGGTGTAGAAGATGGAATCCGATGCGGGGAGTGAAGAGTTAATGGTGTAGAAGATGGAATCAGATGCGGGGAGTGAAGAGTTAATGGTGTAGAAGATGGAATCAGATGCGGGGAGTGAAGAGTTAATGGTGTAGAAGATGGAATCAGATGCGGGGAGTGAAGAGTTAATGGTGTATAAGATGGAATCAGATGCGGGGAATGAAGAGTTAATGTTGTAGAAGATGGAATCAGATGCGGGGAATGAAGAGTTAATGGTGTATAAGATGGAATCAGATGCGGGGAATGAAGAGTTAATGGTGTAGAAGATGGAATCAGATGCGGGAGTGAAGAGTTAATGGTGTAGAAGGTGGAATCAGATGTGGGGAGTGAAGAGTTAATGGTGTAGAAGATGGAATCAGATGCGGGAGTGAAGAGTTAATGGTGTACATTATTGGCGAGCCAGCCGCCCACCCAGATATATATAGAGAGGAAGGAATGATGTTTTCATTCCACAAGGTGTAATCACGCCTGCTCCCCGTCTTTCCAGGAACAGATACTCACTTCTCGCCTGTAGAAATCCACCGTCTTCTTCTGTAAGACACAAAGAGAAGAGACGACATCAGAGGGGACAGTCACCCCGATATCGCTATTTACTAAACTCCATCAGGGTGGGAGCTCCGGAATGGTCAGTGAAATTAATGATCGGTATATAAAAAGGAGCATCTCATAAAATTAGAATATCATCAAAAATATATTCCAGTAATTCAATTCAAAAAGTGAAACTCCTATATTTTATATAGATGCGTTACACACAGAGTGATATACAGTATGTCACAAAAGTGAGTACACCCTTAAGTGAAAATGTCCAAATTGGGCCCAATTAGCCATTTTCCCTCCCCGGTGTCATGTGACTCGTTAGCGTTACAAGGTCTCAGGTGTGTTACATTTGGTGTGATCGCTCTCACTCTGTCATACTGGTCACTGGAAGCTCAACATGGCACCTCATGGCAAGGAACACCCCAGATGTTTTGGAACTACATTTCCCATGATGTTCAACTACACTGCAGAGTGCATAAGCATCATGGGAAATGTAATTCCAAAACACCTGGGGTGCCAAGGTTCGCCATCACTGGCCTAGGCTATAAGAAGATTGCCAAGACCCTGAAACTGAGCTGCAGCACGGTGGCCAAGACCATACAGCGGTATAACAGGACAGGTTCCACTCAGAACAGGCCTCGCCATGATCCACCAAAGAAGTTGAGGTCACGTGCTCAGCGTCATATCCAGAGGTTGTCTTTGGGAAATAGACGTATGAGTGCTGCCAGCATTGCTGCAGAGGTTGTAGGGGGGGGGGGGGGGGTCAGCCTGTCAGTGCTCAGACCATACGCCACACACTGCATCAAATTGGTCTGCATGGCTGTCATCCCAGAAGGAAGCCTCTTCTAAAGATGATGCACAAGAAAGTCCACAAACAGTTTGCTGAAGACATCAGACTAAGGACACGGATTACTGGAACCATGTCCTGTGGTCTGATGAGAACAAGATAAAGGTATTTGGGTCAGATGGTGACAAGCGTGTGTGGGGGCAACCAGGTGAGGAGGACAAAGACAAGTGTGTCTTGTCTACAGTCAAGCATGGTGGTGGGAGTGTCATGGTCTGGGGGTACATGAGTGCTGCCAGCACTGGGGGGCTACAGATCATTGAGGGAACCATGAATGCCAACATGTACTGTGACATACTGAAGCAGAGCATGATCCCCTCCCTTCAGAGTCTGAATGAGGTGTATAAGACATCTGTCCTGACTTTTGTTGCCAACGGTTTAGACATTAATGGCTGTGTGTTGAGTTATTTTGAGGGAACAGTAAATTTACACTGTTATACAAGCTGTACACTCACTACTTTACATTGTAGACAAGTGTCATTTCTTCAGTGTTGTCACATGAAAAGATAGAAGAAAAGATTTATACAAATGTCACTGAGGGGTGTACTTACTTTTGTGAGATGCTGCATTTCAAGCATTTTTTTCTTTTAATTTTGATGATTATGGCTTACAGCGAGTGACAACCCAAAGTTCAGTATCCCAGAAAATTAGAATATTTAAAAAGAACAAAAAAAAAAGGATTTATAATCCAGAAATGTTGTCTTGGTGAGAAGTCTGTCCATGTACAGTATAGGAGGCACTCAGTACTTGGTCGGGGCTCCTTTTGGATGAATTACGGCATCAATGTGGCGTGGCATGGAGGAGATCAGTCTGTGGCATCAATGGGGCGTGGCATGGAGGTGATTAGTCTGTGGCATCAATGCGGGGTGGCATGGAGGAGATCAGTCTGTGGCATCAATGTGGCGTGGCATGGAGGAGATCAGTCTGTGGCATCAATGTGGCGTGGCATGGAGGAGATCAGTCTGTGGCATCAATGCGGCGTGGTATGGAGGAGATCAGTCTGTGGCATCAATGGGACGTGGCATGGAGGTGATCAGTCTGTGGCATCAATGGGGCGTGGTATGGAGGAGATCAGTCTGTGGCATCAATGGGGCGTGGCATGGAGGTGATCAGTCTGTGGCATCAATGCGGCGTGGTATGGAGGAGATCAGTCTGTGGCATCAATGGGGCGTGGCATGGAGGTGATCAGTCTGTGGCATCAATGGGGCATGGTATGGAGGAGATCAGTCTGTGGCATCAATGGGGCGTGGCATGGAGGTGATCAGTCTGTGACATCAATGCGGCGTGGTATGGAGGAGATCAGTCTGTGGCATCAATGGGGCGTGGCATGGAGGAGATCAGTCTGTGGCATCAATGTGGCGTGGCATGGAGGTGATCAGTCTGTGGCACTGCTGAGGTGTGATGGAAGGTCAGGTTGCTTTGATAGCAGCCTTCACCCCGTCTGCATTGTTGGGTTTGGTGTCTCCCATCTTCCTCTTGACAATCCCCCACAGACTCTTTACAGGGTTTAGGTCAGACGAGTTTGCTGGCCAATCAGGCACAGTGATCCCATGATCATGTGACCAGGTATTGGTAGTTCTGGCAGTGTGGGAGGTGCCGAGTCCTGCTGGAAAATTAAATCATCATCTCCATAAAGCTGGTCAGCAGAGGGAAGCATGAAGTGCTCTAGAATTTCCACCTAGAGGGCTGAGCTGACTTTGAACTTGATAAAACACACAGAGGACCAACACCAGCAGATGACATGACTCCCCAAATCATCACCGACTGTGGAAACTTCACACCGGACCTCATACAACTTGGATTCTGTGCCTCTCCACTCCTCCTCCAGACTCTGGGACCGCGATTTCCAAATGAAATGCAAAATTTTCCACAGTCAGTGATGATTTGGAGAGCCGTGTCATCTACTGGTGTTGGTCCTCTGTGTGTTTTATCAAGTCCAAACTTCATGCTTCCCTCTGCTGACCAGCTTTATGGAGATGCCGATTTAATTTTCCAGCAGGACTCGGCACCTCCCACACTGCCAGAACTACCAATACCTGGTCACATGATCATGGGATCACTGTGCTTGATTGGCCAGCAAACTCGCCTGACCTAAACCCCATAGAGAATCTGTGGAAGATGAGACACCAGACCCAACAATGCTTGGCGAGCTGAAGGCCAATATCAAAGCAACCTGACCTTCCATAACACCTCAGCAGTGCCACAGACTGATCTCCTCCATGCCACGCCGCATTGATGCCACAGACTGATCACCTCCATGCCACGCCGCATTGATGCCACAGACTGATCACCTCCATGCCACGCCGCATTGATGCCACAGACTGATCTCCTCCATGCCACGCCGCATTGATGCCACAGACTGATCACCTCCATGCCACGCCGCATTGATGCCACAGACTGATCTCCTCCATGCCACGCCGCATTGATGCCACAGACTGATCTCCTCCATGCCACGCCGCATTGATGCCACAGACTGATCTCCTCCATGCGACGCTGCATTGATGCCACAGGCTGATCTCCTCCATGCCACGCCGCATTGATGCCACAGGCTGATCTCCTCCATGCCACGCCGCATTGATGCCACAGACTGATCTCCTCCATGCCACGCTGCATTGATGCCACAAGCTGATCTCCTCCATGCCACGCCGCATTGATGCCACAGACTGATCTCCTCCATGCCACGCCGCATTGATGCCACAGGCTGATCCCCTCCATGCCACGCCGCATTGATGCCACAGGCTGATTACCTCCATGCCACACCGCATTGATGCCGTAATTCATGCCAAAGGAGCCCCGACCAAGTACTGAGTGCCTCCTATACTGTACATGGACAGACTTCTCACTAAGACAACATTTCTGTATTATAAATCCTTTTTTTTTTTTTTTTAACGGTTTTATGTAATATTCTAATTTTCTGAGATATTGAACTTTGGGGTGTCACTCGCTGGAAGCCATAATCATCCAAATTAAACGAAAAAAAACTCTTGAAATCTATCACTCTGTGTGTAACGTATATATATAAAATATAGGAGTTTCACATTTTTCATTGAATTACTGAAATAAATTAACTTTTTGATGATATTTTTATGAGATGCTCCTGTAGATGGGACACATGCCCCTCCCCCCCCCCATGATGAGAGTTACACACGTAGAATGTAGTCGCCGTTTATCACCATTGATCACGCTATGGGGAAGATTTACTAAAACTGGACAGTGCAAAATCTGGTGCAGCTCTGCATAGAAACCAATCAGCTTCCAGCTTTTATTGTCAAAGCTTCATTGAAGAATCTGAAGTTAGAAGCTGATTGGCTGCCATGCACAGCTGCCCCAGGTTCTGAGTGCGCCAGGTTTAGCAAATCTCCCCCAATGCATCAATGTGTGCAATTATCGCTACCTGTGTAACTCTGATCACTGGAAACCATCTGCTCCATCAGTGTAGGGATCGATCCCCTCTCATAGTGATGTGTATATGATCGGTCTACCCCTCACCTGTACAACCACCTCATCTTTATAAAACCCCCTCACCTGTACAACCCCCCTCACCTGTACAACCCCCCTCACCTGTACAACAACCCCTCACCTGTACAACAACCCCTCACCTGTACAACAACCCCTCACCTGTACAACGCCCTCATCTTTATAAAACCCCCTCACCTGTACAACAACCCCTCACCTGTACAACGCCCTCATCTTTATAAAACCCCCTCACCTGTACAACAACCCCTCACCTGTACAACAACCCCCCCCCCCTCACCTATACAACCCCCTCACCTGTACAACAACCCCTCACCTGTACAGCCCTCCCCCCTCACCTATACAACCTCCTCATCTTTAAAAAAACCCCTCACCTGTACAACAACCCCCCTCACCTGTACAACCCCCCTCACCTGTACAACCCCCCTCACCTGTACAACCCCCCTCACCTGTACAACCCCCTCACCTGTACAACAACCCCTCACCTATACAACCCCCTCACCTGTACAACAACCCCTCACCTGTACAACAACCCCTCACCTGTACAACCCCCTCATCTTTATAAAACCCCCTCACCTGTACAACAACCCCTCACCTGTACAACGCCCTCATCTTTATAAAACCCCCTCACCTGTACAACAACCCCTCACCTGTACAACAACCCCCCCCCCCTCACCTATACAACCCCCTCACCTGTACAACAACCCCTCACCTGTACAGCCCTCCCCCCTCACCTATACAACCTCCTCATCTTTAAAAAAACCCCTCACCTGTACAACAACCCCCCTCACCTGTACAACCCCCCTCACCTGTACAACCCCCCTCACCTGTACAACCCCCTCACCTGTACAACAACCCCTCACCTATACAACCCCCTCACCTGTACAACAACCCCTCACCTGTACAACAACCCCTCACCTGTACAACAACCCCTCACCTGTACAACCCCCTCATCTTTATAAAACCCCCTCACCTGTACAACAACCCCTCACCTGTACAACCCCCTCATCTTTATAAAACCCCCTCACCTGTACAACAACCCCTCACCTGTACAACAACCCCTTACCTGTACAGCCCCCCCCCCTCACCTATACAACCTCCTCATCTTTAAAAAAAAACCTCACCTGTACAACAACCCCCCTCACCTGTACAACCCCCCTCACCTGTACAACCCCCTCACCTGTACAACCCCCTCACCTGTACAACCCCCCTCACCTGTACAACAACCCCTCACCTGTACAACAACCCCTCACCTGTACAACCCCCTCATCTTTATAAAACCCCCTCACCTGTACAACAACCCCTCACCTGTACAACAACCCCTCACCTGTACAGCCCCCCCCCCCTCACCTATACAACCTCCTCATCTTTAAAAAAAACCCTCACCTGTACAACAACCCCCTCACCTGTACAACCCCCCTCACCTGTACAACCCCCCTCACCTGTACAACCCCCCTCACCTGTACAACCCCCTCACCTGCACAACCCCCCTCATCTGTACAACCCCCCTCATCTGTACAACCCCTCACCTGCACGACCCCCTCATCTTTATAAAATCCCCTCATCTGTACAACACCCTCACCCCCTCCTCACCTGTACAGCCCCCTCCTCACCTGTATAGCCCAGCCCCCTCCTCACCTGTACAGCCCCCTCCTCACCTGTATAGCCCAGCCCCCTCCTCACCTGTACAGCCCCCTCCTCACCTGTACAGCCCCCTCCTCACCTGCACAGGCCCCTCCTCACCTGCACAGGCCCCCTCCTCACCTGTACAGCCCCCTCCTCACCTGTACAGCCCCCTCCTCACCTGTACAGCCCCCTCCTCACCTGTACAGCCCCATCCTCATCTGTACAGCCCCCTCCTCATCTGTACAGCCCCCTCCTCACCTGCACAGGCCCCTCCTCACCTGCACAGGCCCCTCCTCACCTGTATAGCCCCCTCCTCACCTGTATAGCCCCCTCCTCACCTGCACAGGCCCCTCCCCACCTGCACAGGCCCCTCCTCACCTGCACAGGCCCCTCCTCACCTGCACAGGCCCCTCCTCACCTGCACAGGCCCCTCCTCACCTGCACAGGCCCCTCATCACCTGCACAGCCCCCTCCTCACCTGTACAGCCCCCTCTTTACCTGTACAGCCCCCTCCTCACCTGTCTACCCCTTAACTTACTCTGGAATATAAACAATGCTGCGCCTCCAGCACCTACGCTGCAGTAATAAAGTACAATATGAAATGATGATGTATATGACAGAGTCTGTCAGTAGAATGAACACTCCTCAGCTCCAGTCTTTGAATTTATGAGTCCCCCTCAGTCTCTAGCATAGTATTATTACCTGTTCATTCTGCCAGCAAGTTGGTTTAATTTTTATACTTCCTGTAATAGGGTGACAACACTTCTCATTCTGCAGTGAAATCATGGGGCAGTGTTGTCATCTGTGGACAGTAGAGTCATAGATGAACTTTAGGGGCCCATCCACACTTCCCATATGTAAACACACCCTTTGCGCTCATTCTTACAAAGTGAGGGGTGCGCTCGACCTCTCTGGGGACGCATAATGAAATCTGTTGTGTCAGGCGCTGTGTACGCCGAGTGCTGATAATTTGGGGGATAAATGTGAGCGCGTCGTGCTGAGCAGAGCGAGGAGTGAGCATAAAACGACCCCGTGTCTCCATGGTCCTTTATTGAAGAAAAGTCCTTATAATCCGACACCCCGGCCTCCACCTCACCGCCACATTCTCACCAACATTCCCCAGAGAAGAGTTCAAAGAGCGATCTGTGGAGAGAGGACAAGAGAGAAGAAACGTCACATTACAGAGACCGCCAATACTTCATACAATGCACACAGCCCTTCATACTGCACCTCCCACCTGTGCGGGACACCAAGTCTCCTCCCCCTGTGGGGGACACCAAGTCTCCTCCCCCTGTGGGCCACTACAAGTCTCCTCCCCCTGTGGGCCACTACAAGTCTCCTCCCCCTGTGGGCCACTACAAGTCTCCTCCCCCTGTGGGCCACTACAAGTCTCCTCCCCCTGTGGGCCACTACAAGTCTCCTCCCCCTGTGGGCCACTACAAGTCTCCTCCCCCTGTGAGGGACACACCAAGTCTCCTCCCCCTGTGGGCCACTGCAAGTCTCCTCCCCCTGTGGGCCACTGCAAGTCTCCTCCCCTGTGGGCCACTGCAAGTCTCCTCCCCCTGTGGGCCCACTGCAAGTCTCCTCCCCCTGTGGGCCACTGCAAGTCTCCTCCCCCTGTGGGGCCACTGCAAGTCTCCTCCCCCTGTGGGTCACTGCAAATCTCCTCCCCCTGTGGGCCACTGCAAGTCTCCTCCCCTGTGGGCCACTGCAAGTCTCCTCCCCCTGTGGGCCACTACAAGTCTCCTCCCCCTGTGGGCCACTACAAGTCTCCTCCCCCTGTGGGCCACTACAAGTCTCCTCCCCCTGTGGGCCACTACAAGTCTCCTCCCCCTGTGGGCCACAACAAGTCTCCTCCCCCTGGGGGCCACTACAAGTCTCCTCCCCCTGTGGGCCACTACAAGTCTCCTCCCCTGTGGGCCACTACAAGTCTCCTCCCCTGTGGGCCACTACAAGTCTCCTCCCCCTGTGGGGGACACACCAAGTCTCCTCCCCTGTGGGGGACACACCAAGTCTCCTCCCCCTGTGGGCCACTGCAAGTCTCCTCCCCCTGTGGGCCACTACAAGTCTCCTCCCCCTGTGGGCCACTACAAGTCTCCTCCCCCTGTGGGGGACACACCAAGTCTCCTCCCCTGTGGGGGACACACCAAGTCTCCTCCCCCTGTGGGCCACTGCAAGTTCTCCTCCCCCTGTGGGCCACTGCAAGTCTCCTCCCCCTGTGGGCCACTGCAAGTCTTCTCCCCCTGTGGGCCACTGCAAGTCTCCTCCCCCTGTGGGCCACTGAAAGTCTCCTCCCCCTGTGGGCCACTGCAAGTCTCCTCCCCCTGTGGGCCACTGCAAGTCTCCTCCCCCTGTGGGCCACTGCAAGTCTTCTCCCCTGTGGGTCCACTGCAAGTCTCCTCCCCTGTGGGCCACTACAAGTCTACTCCCCCTGTGGGCCACTACAAGTCTATTCCCCCTGTAGGCCACAGCAAGTTTACTCCCCCTGTGGGCCACCGCAAGTCTACTCCCCCTGTGGGCCACCGCAAGTCTCCTCCCCCTGTGGGCCACCGCAAGTCTCCTCCCCTGTGGGCCACCACAAGTCTCCCTCCCCCTGTGGGCCACCGCAAGGCTCCTCCCCCTGTGGGCCACCACAAGTCTCCTCCCCCTGTGGGCCACCGCAAATCTCCTCCCCCTGTGGGCCACCGCAAGTCTCCTCCCCCTGTGGGCCACCGCAAGTCTCCTCCCCCTGTGGGCCACTACAAGTCTCCTCCCCCTGTGGGCCACTACAAGCCTCCTCCCCCTGTGGGCCACTGCAAGTCTCCTCCCCCTGTGGGCCACAAGTCTCCTCCCCCTGTGGGCCACTACAAGTCTGTGGGCGACTACAAATATTCTCCCCCTGTGGGTGACTACAAGTCACCTCTAGCTGGGGGGGGGGGAACTACAAGTCTCAGCACAGGGTGGAATACAACATACGGCCTTGTCTGATAAGGAGCCCCAATATTATTTATTCCTGACCCAATCACATTACTTATCACTAGCTGCAAATATCAGACCAGTCATAGGACTCACAGAGGAGAACTATGGAACAACCAACACCCGCCATGTCTATAGTCTGAATGTCCTCTGTACTGGAGTCATAGGACTCACATAGGAGAACTATGGAACAACCACCACCCGCCATGTCTATAGTCTGAATGTCCTCTGTACTGGAGTCATAGGACCCACAGAGGAGAACTATGGAACAACCACCAGCCGCCATGTCTATAGTCTGAATGTCCTCTGTACTGGAGTCATAGGACTCACATAGGAGAACTATGGAACAACCACCACCCGCCATGTCTATAGTCTGAATGTCCTCTGTACTGGAGTCATAGGACTCACATAGGAGAACTATGGAACAACCAACACCCGCCATGTCTATAGTCTGAATGTCCTCTGTACTGGAGGAGTCATAGAACCCACAGAGGAGAACTATGGAACAACCAACACCGGCCATGTCTATAGTCTGAATGTCCTCTGTACTGGAGTCATAGGACCCACAGAGGAGAACTATGGAACAACCACCAGCCGCCATGTCTATAGTCTGAATGTCCTCTGTACTGGAGGAGTCATAGGACCCACAGAGGAGAACTATGGAACAACCACCACCCGCCATGTCTATAGTCTGAATGTCCTCTGTACTGGAGTCATAGGACCCACAGAGGAGAACTATGGAACAACCACCAGCCGCCATGTCTATAGTCTGAATGTCCTCTGTACTGGAGTCATAGGACTCACATAGGAGAACTATGGAACAACCACCACCCGCCATGTCTATAGTCTGAATGTCCTCTGTACTGGAGTCATAGGACTCACATAGGAGAACTATGGAACAACCAACACCCGCCATGTCTATAGTCTGAATGTCCTCTGTACTGGAGGAGTCATAGAACCCACAGAGGAGAACTATGGAACAACCAACACCGGCCATGTCTATAGTCTGAATGTCCTCTGTACTGGAGTCATAGGACCCACAGAGGAGAACTATGGAACAACCACCAGCCGCCATGTCTATAGTCTGAATGTCCTCTGTACTGGAGTCATAGGACCCACAGAGGAGAACTATGGAACAACCACCAGCCGCCATGTCTATAGTCTGAATGTCCTCTGTACTGGAGTCATAGGACTCACAGAGGAGAACTATGGAACAACCACCACCTGCCATGTCTATCGTCTGAATGTCCTCTGTACTGGAGGAGTCATAGGACCCACAGAGGAGAACTATGGAACAACCAACACCCGCCATGTCTATAGTCTGAATGTCCTCTGTACTGGAGTCATAGGACCCACAGAGGAGAACTATGGAACAACCACCAGCCGCCATGTCTATAGTCTGAATGTCCTCTGTACTGGAGGAGTCATAGGACCCACAGAGGAGAACTATGGAACAACCACCAGCCGCCATGTCTATAGTCTGAATGTCCTCTGTACTGGAGTCATAGGACCCACAGAGGAGAACTATGGAACAACCACCAGCCGCCATGTCTATAGTCTGAATGTCCTCTGTACTGGAGGAGTCATAGGACCCACAGAGGAGAACTATGGAACAACCACCAGCCGCCATGTCTATAGTCTGAATGTCCTCTGTACTGGAGGAGTCATAGGACCCACAGAGGAGAACTATGGAACAACCAACACCCGCCATGTCTATAGTCTGAATGTCCTCTGTACTGGAGTCATAGGACCCACAGAGGAGAACTATGGAACAACCACCAGCCGCCATGTCTATAGTCTGAATGTCCTCTGTACTGGAGTCATAGGACCCACAGAGGAGAACTATGGAACAACCACCAGCCGCCATGTCTATAGTCTGAATGTCCTCTGTACTGGAGGAGTCATAGGACCCACAGAGGAGAACTATGGAAAAACCACCACCCGCCATGTCTATAGTCTGAATGTCCTCTGTACTGGAGGAGTCATAGGACCCACAGAGGAGAACTATGGAACAACCACCACCCGCCATGTCTATAGTCTGAATGTCCTCTGTACTGGAGTCATAGGACTCACAGAGGAGAACTATGGAACAACCACCACCCGCCATGTCTATAGTCTGAATGTCCTCTGTACTGGAGTCATAGGACTCACAGAGGAGAACTATGGAACAACCACCACCCGCCATGTCTATAGTCTGAATGTCCTCTGTACTGGAGGAGTCATAGGACCCACAGAGGAGAACTATGGAACAACCACCACCTGTCATGTCTATAGTCTAAATGTCCTTTGTACTGGAGTCATAGGACCCACAGAGGAGAACTATGGAACAACCACCACCCGCCATGTCTATAGTCTGAATGTCCTCTGTACTGGAGGAGTCATAGGACCCACAGAGGAGAACTATGGAACAACCACCACCTGCCATGTCTATAGTCTGAATGTCCTCTGTACTGGAGGAGTCATAGGACCAACAGAGGAGAACTATGGAACAACCACCACCCGTCATGTCTATAGTCTGAATGTCCTCTGTACTGGAGGAGTCATAGGACTCACAGAGGAGAACTATGGAACAACCACCAACCGCCATGTCTATAGTCTGAATGTCCTTTGTACTCGAGGAGTCATAGGACCCACAGAGGAGAACTATGGAACAACCAACACCCGCCATGTCTATAGTCTGAATGTCCTCTGTACTGGAGTCATAGGACCCACAGAGCAGAACTATGGAACAACCACCACCTGCCATGTCTATAGTCTGAATGTCCTCTGTACTGGAGTCATAGAGGAGAACTATGGAACAACCACCACCTGCCATGTCTATAGTCTGAATGTCCTCTGTACTGGAGGAGTCATAGGCCTCACAGAGGAGAACTATGGAACAACCACCAACCGCCAGGTCTATAGTCTGAATGTCCTTTGTACTGGAGGAGTCATAGGACCCACAGAGGAGAACTATGGAACAACCAACACCCGCCATGTCTATAGTCTGAATGTCCTCTGTACTGGAGTCATAGGACCCACAGAGGAGAACTATGGAACAACCACCACCTGCCATGTCTATAGTCTGAATGTCCTCTGTACTGGAGTCATAGGACTCACAGAGGAGAACTATGGAACAACCACCACCCGCCATGTCTATAGTCTGAATGTCCTTTGTACTGGAGGAGTCATAGGACCCACAGAGGAGAACTATGGAACAACCACCACCTGCCATGTCTATAGTCTGAATGTCCTCTGTACTGGAGTCATAGAGGAGAACTATGGAACAACCACCACCTGCCATGTCTATAGTCTGAATGTCCTCTGTACTGGAGGAGTCATAGGACTCACAGAGGAGAACTATGGAACAAACAACACCTGTCATGTCTATAGTCTGAATGTCCTCTGTACTGGAGTCATAGGACTCACATAGGAGAACTATGGAACAACCACCACCTGCCATGTCTATAGTCTGAATGTCCTCTGTACTGGAGTCATAGGACCCACAGAGTAGAACTATGGAACAACCATCACCTGCCATGTCTATAGTCTGAATGTCCTCTGTACTGGAGTCATAGGACCCACAGAGGAGAACTATGGAACAACCACCACCTGCCATGTCTATAGTCTGAATGTCCTCTGTACTGGAGGAGTCATAGGACCCACAGAGGAGAACTATGGAACAACCACCACCTGTCATGTCTATAGTCTAAATGTCCTTTGTACTGGAGTCATAGGACTCATAGAGGAGAACTATGGAACAACCACCACCTGCCATGTCTATAGTCTGAATGTCCTCTGTACTGGAGTCATAGGACTCACAGAGGAGAACTATGGAACAACCACCACCCGCCATGTCTATAGTCTGAATGTCCTTTGTACTGGAGGAGTCATAGGACCCACAGAGGAGAACTATGGAACAACCAACACCCGTCATGTCTATAGTCTGAATGTCCTCTGTACTGGAGTCATAGGACCCACAGAGCAGAACTATGGAACAACCACCACCTGCCATGTCTATAGTCTGAATGTCCTCTGTACTGGAGTCATAGGACCCACAGAGGAGAACTATGGAACAACCACCACCTGCCATGTCTATCGTCTGAATGTCCTCTGTACTGGAGGAGCCATAGGACCCACAGAGGAGAACTATGGAACAACCACCACCTGTCATGTCTATAGTCTAAATGTCCTTTGTACTGGAGTCATAGGACCCACAGAGGAGAACTATGGAACAACCACCACCTGCCATGTCTATAGTCTGAATGTCCTCTGTACTGGAGTCATAGGACTCATAGAGGAGAACTATGGAACAACCACCACCTGCCATGTCTATAGTCTGAATGTCCTTTGTACTGGAGGAGTCATAGGACTCACAGAGGAGAACTATGGAACAACCACCAACCGCCATGTCTATAGTCTGAATGTCCTTTGTACTGGAGGAGTCATAGGACCCACAGAGGAGAACTATGGAACAACCAACACCCGTCATGTCTATAGTCTGAATGTCCTCTGTACTGGAGTCATAGGACCCACAAAGGAGAACTATGGAACAACCACCACCTGCCATGTCTATAGTCTGAATGTCCTCTGTACTGGAGGAGTCATAGGACCCACAGAGTAGAACTATGGAACAACCACCACCTGCCATGTCTATAGTCTGAATGTCCTCTGTACTGGAGTCATAGGACCCACAGAGGAGAACTATGGAACAACCACCACCTGCCATGTCTATAGTCTGAATGTCCTCTGTACTGGAGGAGTCATAGGACCCACAGAGGAGAACTATGGAACAACCACCACCTGCCATGTCTATAGTCTGAATGTCCTCTGTACTGGAGTCATAGGACCCACAGAGGAGAACTATGGAACAACCACCACCTGCCATGTCTATAGTCTGAATGTCCTCTGTACTGGAGGAGTCATAGGACCCACAGAGGAGAACTATGGAACAACCACCACCCGCCATGTCTATAGTCTGAATGTCCTCTGTACTGGAGTAATAGGACCCACAGAGGAGAACTATGGAACAACCACCACCTGCCATGTCTATAGTCTGAATGTCCTCTGTACTGGAGGAGTCATAGGACCCACAGAGGAGAACTATGGAACAACCACCACCTGCCATGTCTATAGTCTGAATGTCCTCTGTACTGGAGGAGTCATAGGACCCACAGAGGAGAACTATGGAACAACCACAACCTGTCATGTCTATAGTCTGAATGTCCTTTGTACTGGAGTCATAGGACCCACAGAGGAGAACTATGGAACAACCACCACCTGCCATGTCTATAGTCTGAATGTCCTCTGTACTGGAGTCATAGGACTCACAGAGGAGAACTATGGAACAACCACCACCCGCCATGTCTATAGTCTGAATGTCCTTTGTACTGGAGGAGTCATAGGACCCACAGAGGAGAACTATGGAACAACCAACACCCGCCATGTCTATAGTCTGAATGCCCTCTGTACTGGAGGAGTCATAGGACCCACAGAGGAGAACTATGGAACCACCACCACCTGCCATGTCTATAGTCTGAATGTCCTCTGTACTGGAGTCATAGAGGAGAACTATGGAACAACCACCACCTGCCATGTCTATAGTCTGAATGTCCTCTGTACTGGAGGAGTCATAGGACCCACAGAGGAGAACTATGGAACAATCACCACCTGCCATGTCTATAGTCTGAATGTCCTCTGTACTGGAGGAGTCATAGGACCCAAAGAGGAGAACTATGGAACAACCACCACCCCACATGTCTATAGTCTGAATGTCCTCTGTACTGGAGTCATAGGACTCATAGAGGAGAACTATGGCCCTGAGCATAGAGAATAACAGATGAAGGGCTCTGGTCAAACCCAGCACCATGTCTCCAAATGGAAGACTCAGGATTGGACTAGAAGGGGGTGTATATGGCCGGCTTTACTATCAGTTCTGATACACCTTGATAGGACACGCTCCATCTGCTGAAACGTAATGCAACCTAAAGGAGGTCATATGTAGCCTCTGAATTATCTACACCACTCCATTTATGTCAGTGGGGGGAGAACACAGACCGAAGGTCCATAGAACACAGATAGGTGGAGGTATTTGACTGTTCATGGGGACAGCAGATAGAGGACCTGCTAGGAGCTGAAGAGTTACTGATAAAAAGTAACAACCATTGACACAGAGTGACAATTATTGATCCAGAGTAACAACCAATGACACAGAGTAACAACCATTAATACAGAGTAACAACCATTGTTATAGGAGCAGGGGTCTCCAAACTTTCTCAACAAAGGGCCAATTTACTGTCCTTCAGACCTTGAGGGGGCCGGACTGTGACCGGTGGGAGTAGAAAATCCCTTGGCGTCAATGAGAGTAAAGAATGCGGAATCATTGGTGTCAGTAGGGGGAATAGTGTCCCATCATTGGTATCAGTGGGAGGAATAGTGTCCCATCATTGGTGTCAGTGGGAGGAATAGTGTCCCATCATTGGTGTCAGTGGGAGGAATAGTGCCCCACCCATCATTGGAGCACAGGTGTGTCAGGAGGAAGCTGTCTCTGGAGCTGCTCTAGGTGATCCGTGTGAGAGGGGAGTGGTGGTGAAATCTATCCCAGCTCTCCTGGCTGCTTTCTGGGGAAGCCATGGAGGCCAGCAGGGCCTCTCCTGCTGGAAGCTCCCAGCCATCTCCTGGGCCATCAGGTAACATACCTGCCCCTGTACAAGCCATGGCTGGGGATCTCTCTACCCCTGGTGAAGATGAAGGCTCAGAGGCCATCCGGGAGCGAGTGGTGGCCGGGATTAAGGTCCTGAATAGAGAAAGAGACAAGCTGTACAAGCTCAGAGCGGAGCTGAAGCCCTTGAGAAGGCAGCGTGAGGGCTTACACAGCCAGAAACGTGGATCCATGGATCCGGAGATCCAACTGGCCAAGGTCCGGGTGGAACACCAAGAAACCATTGTGGCCATGATGGAAGGCAGAGATGGGCCCTTCAAAGAAAAATTCTGCAATGACAGAAGGTTTGCCAGGATGACAAAGATGGAGGTGGAGGAGGAGACCCCTAGTTCAGACCCCCTGCCCCCTCAGGGAGAGGTAAGCAGCCCCATGCCTTCCCAGGACTCAGGAGGCATGCTCAGGGTAATCCAAGCAATGGAGTCTCCTATGCGGGAGGATCAGTTGGTCATTCATGAGGAGGACATTGCTGATAATGTGCCTGACAAGGTAAAGCCTGTCAAGTCCCATGTGGTGCATAAAACTGTTTTTGTGAACACTGTGACTGATACAGACAATGTGCCCAGTGACAATCAGGCTGCTAATCCCATGTGTAGCAATGCTGTGCCTGCTGATGCTGCAGTGCAGCAAAAAATGCATTTAAAAAATGACATTCCTGCAGAGGAACTACAAGATTCAACAGAACCAATTAACCCCCCTTTAGCTGAGTCTAAAGTTGTTTGCCCCACAGCTGCTGAGGACTCTACAGCACAGCTTCAGGAGACAGCTGGTATTACATCAGAAACTGTGACTATTCCTGATGGGAATGTGAATGTTTGTGTGACTGATAAAAATCTTCCCAGTACAAGTGTGATGGACAGTCCTACCAACTCCATTCCAGCAGATAACAATAATAATTGTAATGTACAGACTAATGTGACATCAGTGTGGGGCCTTGGCCCTGATAAGCGTACATTTGCTCAGGTGGTACGCTCTGCTCCTGGTAGCTCCGCCCCCAAGAGGGTTTTCCCCCTGCGACCTACCACCTTGAGCACCCCAGGATCTGGTCTTGGGTCTCTGGCTTCTGCTGGGGGTCCGAGACGAAATGTAGTGATTCTTAAATGGGAAGGTGGTGCAATCCCTCCAGCACGGCGTGCAGTGGTGGACATGATTTTGGAGATGGGTTTTGGGGCCAACGATCTGTATGCCCTAATACATGTTGCTGGGACACGGGATTATACCATTAGTTTCACCAGGCCAGAGGGTCTTGACCTGTTCTGGGAGAGATATGAGGCTCGGTGCAGGTTAAGACCCGAATGGGAAGGTCTGACCCCAGTTGCAGTTTCACAAAGGTCTACAGTGAAAAAGATAACCATCATACTCACTAATGAGAGTGTTCCTGCTCGAGATTTAGAGGTCTGGTTAAAGAATTATGGTGAGGTATTGACTAAGCCCGATAAAATACTTGATGAGCGTAACATCTGGACTGGGGGTTGGTCGGTTACAGTCAGGTTGGCCAGGGATGGGAATGTTGTCCGTCACCTGCCCTCCTCAGCTTTTATAGGGAGGGATAGGATGACTATTTTCTACCCTGGTCAGCCGAAGCTGTGTCACCGCTGTGGAGAAAAGGGGCATTTGAGTTCCTCCTGTTCAGCCTTGATATGTTCAGTGTGTCGGGGTCAGGGTCATATGGCCAAGGACTGCACCGAGATGATCAGGTGCAACCTGTGCCTGCGCCTTGGCCACCCCTACAGCAGATGTCCTGAAGCCTGGCACAATATGGAGAAGGAGGTAATTGATGACATGTCAAGGCTGGACAGGATGGAGGGTGAGGCCCCTGGTGTACCATCCTCCTCTGCGGTGACCGACTCCCCTGGTCCTGCTCAGGATCCCTCCCCAGTTCCTGTGGTCACCCCTCCTGTGTCTGTAAGTATTCCTTCTGTATCTGTCTCTGTGTCCCCCCCGCCTACTGTATCCCCTCCTCTTGTGTCAGAACCTTCCAAGTCTGTGCCCCCCGAGTCAGTTCCCCCCCAGGAGTCTACCCCTCCTAAGTCTGACTCAAAGGGAGCACCCCCCCACCAGGAGTGGTAGTGGGTACTAGAAAGGTCGCTTCTTCCTCTCTAAAGGAGTCTTCTGTAAAGACTTCACAGAAAAAAACAAGAGATGAGGGCATCTCTGAAGCTGACCTGCAGTACCTGGAGGAGAGAAGGAAGGTTGGGAAGCGGAAGAAGCAGGTGGTGAGGACGGAACAGGCTCCAGTGCCTGTCTCCAACCGTTATAGGTCCTCTAATTGGGATATTTCTTCATCTGGAGCTTCTTCGGAGCGAAGTTCTGATTCTGAGATGGAGTTTGAGGTGGCCTCAAGAAAGAGAGAGGCATCTGGTGATGAGCAGCAGAGGGGAGCTAAGAAGCAATCCACCCAATAACCCAAATGGCGGTTCCCCCTCCGTTAAAAGTGGTGACAATAAATGTCGCCAGCATTAAGTCAGTAAGAGCTCGTTCTATGGACTTCTTTTTGTTCAGCCAATTAGATGCTGAAATTTTATTTTTGCAAGAGACTAGGCTCACCTCCTTGGCAGATATTCATATGGCCAAGAGAGAGTGGAGGTATGGTCCATCTTACTGGTCTCTTGCGGCCGAGCCTTACGGCGGTGTTGTTTAAAACCGGCATGGTAACTGTCCGGCGGGTTATTGAGGTGGAGATTGGGAGATGTATGGTCTTAGACGTCCTTGTGGGAGGGCAGGACCTGCGCCTAATTAATGTTTATGGGCCGCACACAAAGTGGGACAGGAAGTGCCTTTTTACAAGGATCAAGCCATTTCTTTTTACATCCCGGCAAGTGGTCTTTGGAGGTGACTTTAATACAGTAACTAGGCCCAAGGACAGGAAGGACTTCAAGGACAGGCTGGGATATGATAGCGTTTTTTTAAATAGTATGGTTAGGGATGCTGGTCTTGTGGATGTGCACATTAAGCACCTCCCGGATGACACCGGGTTCACCTTTCATCGAGGTAATAGTCAGAGTAGAATAGATAGTTTTTTTTTGAAGGAGACCTCTGCTTTCTCACCCCCAGTGGTGCAGGCAGTAGAGTTCTCTGATCACTGTATGCTATCTGTGGTCCTGAATGCTTCAGACGCCCCTCAGAGGGGTAAGGGCATCTGGAGACTGAATTCGACTCTACTCAAGGAAGAACATGTTAGACAATCCTTTGAGGAATTCTTTCAGGCACAGGTGACCATCCTGGACTTTTGTAGCAGCAAGGCTGAGTGGTGGGAGCTGACCAAAAAGAGGATCGCTGGATTCTTCAGGGGCCTAGCCAATAGAAAACAGTTTAATAAATACATGACCTACCAACGTTTACGGAGGAAGCTGGATATTCTTGTCTCGAGAGGAGGAGATCCTGGGGCAATCTCCGAAGTGAAACTCCTTCTCAGGAAGTGTCAATATGACCGGCATGCCTCTTTGGTTCTGGAGAGGGACTATGGGAAGTACCACTCGCCTGACCCTTACCAGAACTGCAAACAAGGTGTAGCAGTTAAAACGGTCGTTGGCCTTAAGGACAGTACAGGTTCCTTGACAAAGTCCAGGTCAGGGATTCTGGAGGTCGTGAGGTCCTTTTATGCTGACCTTCTTGGGAGGAAAGAGCTTGACCGTGACAAGATGGAAAGCTTTTTGGACTCTACTCCAGGTCTAAATGATGAAGATGTCCCATTGATGAATTTGACAGAGGAGATCACAGTTGAAGAGGTGATAAGGGCAATTGAACAGCTTGCCATCAAAAAGTCACCTG
This sequence comes from Lithobates septentrionalis, assembly GCA_037952835.1. NCBI lineage: Eukaryota > Metazoa > Chordata > Amphibia > Anura > Ranidae > Lithobates > Lithobates septentrionalis. The sequence continues at coordinate 94,557 of JBBDGP010004814.1, read as the reverse complement.
GACCGGATGGCTTGACGGCTGAGTTTTACAAAGCTTTTAAGTCTATTCTGGCCCCACATTTGGTAGAGGTTTTTAACAGTTGCCTTGCTGAGGGGGTACTTCCCCCTTCCATGAGGCACTCAGCTGTGATTCTTCTTTCAAAGGGTAAAGATCCTTCGATGATTGAGAATTGGCGCCCCATCAGCCTTCTTAATGTCGATAGAAAGATACTGGCAAAGATCATTTTCTGGCGCCTATCGTCAGTAGCAGAGTCTTTGCTTTCTCGCCATCAGCACTGTTCGGTCCAGGGTAGGTGCACCTTCACAGCAGTTTTAGCTGTCCGGGAGGCCTTGGAGCGGTGCAGGGCTGCAGGCTGGGGAAAGTATTTGCTGACATTGGATCAGGCAAAAGCTTTTGATCGTGTTAACCATGAGTACCTGTGGTTGCTCCTTAGTAAGTACGGTCTGCCGGGTGGTTTTGTCGATTGGTTAAAAGTCTTGTATAAGGGGGCAGAAGGCTTTCCTCTTGTTAATGGTTGGGTTGGGCAGTCCTTTGAGGTTGGCTCCGGGGTGCGCCAGGGTTGTCCCCTGAGTCCCCTGCTCTATGTGTTTGCAATCGACCCCTTCATCAGGAGGCTAGAGAGCAGCATGTTGTGTGGGGTGCCAGTGGGGCTCCCGGGTGAGCCGCCTTTGAGGGTTGTTGCCTATGCGGACGATGTGTCTGTGATTGTCACTGGGGCGGATGAAGCAGAGGAGGTGGTCTCTCTGACATCACGGTATTCTGAAGCATCAGGCTCCAAGATCAATCAGGAAAAGAGTGAGGTTTTCTGAATGGGAAAGGAAGGTGAGGGTTTTGATCTCCCGGACACCTTTCCAGTGCCCCAGGAAAGAATTAAGATTCTAGGCATTGAATTTGGACCCGGCGATTATGGCCTCAAAAACTGGGAAGGCAGACTGGAAATTGCCAATACTAAGGTGGTCAGCTGGAAGAGATGGAAGTTATCTATGAGGGAAAGGGTTGATCTGATTAAGACTTACCTGATTCCGATCTTCTTGTATGTCAGCTTTGTCTGCATCTTGCCAGTGTCTCTCTATGCTAGGGTCAGTAGTGTGTTCTTCCAGATGTTGTGGGGGAACAGACTGAGCCCCATCAAGAGGAATGTCACCTATCTATCCAGGAGGGAGGGTGGCTTAGGTATGGTCAACCCAGTTCTTTTCTTTTCACTGCTTTTTCTCAAGTTTAATATTGGTAATATGCTTGCAGTGGAACCTCCTGGATGGGCAGGCATATTTAGATCTTGGTTTAGGCCTTTTCTACGACTTTGGGAAGAAGGTGGCCAAGTGAAGAATCTCAGGGGTCATCGTGGTCAGCTACCAGCCTATGTCACTCCGTGCCTGAAGTTACTACGGCAGTGGCGATTGTCGGCTGAAGATCTCAGATCGGTTCCGAGGAAAGTCCTTATGAGTCGAGTCTTGAGCGAAGTCTTTCATGACCCACTGGCCTTAAGGGATTGCCCAGGCCCAGTTTTGAGGGCAGGGTTAAGACTTATTAATTTGGACAGAGTACCTCCTAAATTCAGGGATCTGGCCTGGATGTGCTTCCATGGGAGGCTCTATGTTCGGGGCAATTTGAAATTCCACAGTGGGATGGAAGGTAGCTGTCCTCGGGAGGAGTGTGCAGGTGAGGAGGAGACTATGGACCATTTTCTGCTTCATTGCCCTTTTAACATAGAGGTGTACAAACAGGTGGGACGGGCCCTCGGTGTCCCTTTCCTCTCCAGGCTGGGTTATGCTGAGTGGGTGTACGGAGCATTCAATACTGGTGGGGTATTTTGTTTAGATACACTTTTTCTAGTTAGCCTAGTAGTCCGTTATTTCACTTGGAACGCACGGTGTCAGGTCTGCATTCAGCGTAAAATCCTTCCTGTTCAGGTGGTGGTGTATGACATTTTGCATGAGGTGGAGAAGATTCGGGTGCTCGAGAGAGACAAGCGGAGTCAGGAGGCTTGGTTGAAGGCGTGGAGGGGTTTCAAGCCTCCCTGACTGGCAGGAGTCTCTTTCCCGGGTGTGGCTGTCTGTCTCTTATCACCCTAGATTATTTTTTGGATTAATTTTTGATAAATGGCTGCGTACATAGGTGATGGGTTGTGCCTCTTAGGCCTTCTCTGCTGCTTTATGTAAATAGTTTTGGTAACGGATTATGTATATATTGTATATATTCTGAACATGGATGTGTATTCCTTGGATTTCTGTTGAAGTTTTGTACTATGGTTTTGTTTTTTACTTTTGTATAAAATTGGTTGCTTGATTCTTTTTAATAAAAGATCAATAGTGTCCCATCATTGGTATCAGTGGGAGGAATAGTGCCCCATCATTGGTATCAGTGGGAGGAATAGTGTCCCATCATTGGTATCAGTGGGAGGAATAGTGTCCCATCATTGGTATCAGTGGGAGGAATAGTGTCCCATCATTGGTATCAGTGTTTGGAATAGTGTCCCATCATTGGTATCAGTGGGAGGAATAGTGCCCCATTGTTGGGGGTCAGTGGTAGGAATTGTGTCCTATTGTTGGTGAAGAAGGTTTAGTTCCTTGTATTAGTGGAAGGATTAATAACCCAAGGGCCTGATAAAGGCAAGCAAAGGGCTACACCTGGCCCCCCCCCCGGGCCGCAGTTTGGAGAGCGCTAATATAGAGTAACAACCATTGATAAAAGAGTAACAGCCATTAGTAACAATCATTTGTAAGTTGCGGTAACCCATAGAAACCAGATGCTGCAATACTGACATCCCGCCTCCACTGTGTAAATGAAGGCTAAATATTTATTTTAGTGAAGGGAAGCTAGATGATGAAGGCCCCCCCCCCCTCCCGTGGCACTGATATCATTAAAGGAGCCCTCTCCTCGGTGACGCAATCAGGAAATAGCGCAGGCTCTTATAGTTCCCCCCTTCAGTCTGCGTCGGTTTGGCTGTACAGGAGATGAGTCAGAGGAACTCGTCTCCGCTTGTCTTCCTGAGACCCCCTCCTCGGCCTTATTACACGCACGGTGTTGCCATAGCAACAGATCCCACCAGACCCAACTAATCTCTCATCCCCGATTCCTTCGAGGGCCTTGGTGGGAAGTTGATCAGCGATCCTTCATGGTGCGTCCCGTCACCCCGAACGAGCGTGACCGCATAATCCTGCCCTGCAGGATCGCCGTGCCAATACAATTAGGAATAACGCAGAGCGGTCTGACCTTAACCCCTTCACCTCCAGCGCAGCAAAACTTGGCAACTGCTCATTTGTTCACCATATTCCAAACGCCCAAAATTTCCCTGGGGGGGGGGGGGGGGTAAAATCCTCAGTTTGGAAAGACCACACCCCCGCCGTGACATCACCAACCTCATGGCACCATCCCGTATCTCAGCGATCTGTACATCCGCAGCGTCTGCACCGGAGTCTCACCTGTTTACCTTGACAACGTTGGGGTCACTGGCCCTGTCCATCCCATAATCCAACACGTTCAGTATCCCTGGCTGGAAGAAAAGGGGCGGGGTTAATTTCATCAATGGATTAAAAAAAAAAAAAAAACGCACCATAAATTTGCGGCCAGGTGGCGGGTTACTCACTGGTGGCCGGTGTACCAGCCAATAGGCCTTCTCCTGGCAATCCAGCACCAGCCGGTCCGCCTTCTTCCGCTCCTTTCCCGCCCTGAAATGAATGATAACAATGTCACATTTCACAGATAATATTCATGAAGTATTGTCTACCAATGAGAGAATAACAGAACCATCACAGAATAAAATAAAAATAAAAAAAAACGAGAAAATTAGCACAAGCATTTGCCCAGCCCTCATAAAAGTATTCTATTTTACATGTTGATTTCCTATGATCCACAGCGCCATATAGTGGCCATAATAGGGTACTTCTCCAATTAAGGCATTTCAGGAAAGAAAGTAATATAGCCACTAGATGGAGCTGACAATCATAGGAATTCAACATATTTAGCGAAATATGGTCAGAATTTGTGGGGGGCTGGGGCTTCGTACCCCTTAAAAGTATGAACAGAGGACCTGAACTGTGAAAGACTTCCCTGGAAAAGAGCAAGTAGAGAGCAAAGGACGAGTACCTAATAAAGCCTATGGTCTTCCTGCAGCTGATCTTTACCTCATTAATGACTGACTAGGTCGTGTTCTGGACTGTATCTTCATGAAGGCGGCCATCTTGGTAGAAGCAGGACTTTGCTTCCTCGTGTCAGAGCTGCCCCCCCCCTCCCCTGGTGAGGTAATGAGAGAGGTGGATCCACAGAATGGATGAAGTAGAAGCAGGGAGATCCTGCCACTGGTCCTCAGGTACAGCTTCCCTTCCAGCAAGGAGAACAGTGACCAGCCCAGTAGTGACATCACCAAATCTCACTCCAAGTCTCCTGCGATTAGCAGTCAGAGGCTGCAGTGCATTAGGTCAGGGGTCTCCAAACCTTCCAAATAAAGGGCCAGTTTACTGTATTTTAGGCTTTAGGAGGGCCAGACTGTGGCCAGTAGGAGTAGAAAATGCCCCAACGTTGGTGTCAGTGGGAGGAATAGTGCCCCATCATTGTTGTCAGTGGGAGGAATAGTGCCCCATCATTGGTGTCAGTGGGAGAAATAGTGCCCCATTGATGGGGTCAGTGGGAGGAATAGTGCCCCATTGATGGGGTCAGTGGAAGGAATAGTGCCCCACCCATCATTGGAGCACAGGTGTGTCAGGAGGAGGCTGTCTCTCTGGAGCTGCTGCAGATCTGTGTGAGAGGGGACTGGTGAGGAAATCTATCCCAGCTCTCCTGGCCCCTTTCTGGGGAAGCCATGGAGACCAGCAGGGCCTCTCCTGCTGGAAGCTCACAGCCATCTCCTGGGCCGTCGGGTGACATGCCTGCCCCTGTACAAGCTGATCTCTCTACCCCTGGTGGGGATGAAGGTTCCGAAGCCATTCGGGAGCGAGTGGTGGCCGGGATTAAGGTCCTAAATAGGGAGAGGGATAAGCTTTACAAGTTACGAGCGGAGCTGAAGCGTCTGCGAAGGCAGCGGGAGGGCTTACACAGCCAGAAGCGTGGATCCATGGATCCGGAGATCCAGTTGGCCAAAGTCCGTGTGGACCATCAGGAGACCATTGTGGCCATGATGGAAGGCAGAGATGGGCCATTTAAGGAGAAGTTTGCAAATGACAGGAGGTTTGGAAGGATGACAAAGATGGAGGTGGAGGAGGAGACCCCCAGTTCTGACCCCCTGCCCCCTCAGGGAGAGGTAAGCAGCCCCATGCCTTCCCAGGACTCAGGAGGCATGCTCAGGGCCATCCAGGTAATGGAGTCTCCTATGCGGAGGAATCAGTTAATGTTTAATGAAGAGGACATTACTGATGATGTACCTGATAAGGTAAAGACTGCCAAGTCCCATGTTGTGGATAAGACTGTTTTTGTGCCTTTCAACACTGACAATGTGCCTAATGACAATCAGGCTGCTGATCCTGTGTGCAGCAATGTTGTGTCTGCTGATGCTGCAATGCAGCAAGAGTTACTTTTAAAAAATGTCATTTCTGTAGAAGAACCACAGGTGTCAGCAGAGCCCATTAACCCTTCTTTAGGTGAGTCCAAAGCTGTTTGCCCCACAGCTGCTGAGGACTCTACAGCGCAGCATCAGGAGACAGCTGGTATTGCAGCAGAAACTGTGACCTTTCCTGATGGGAAATTGAATATTGCTGTGACTGATAACAATCACCCCAGTATCAGTGTGATGGACAATCGTCCTGCTATGGATTCTGCCAGTTCAGTTCAGACAGTTGATAATGATGTACAGACTAATGTGACTTCAGTGTGGGGCCTTGGCCCTGATAAACCTACCTTTGCTCAGGTGGTACGCTCTGCTCCTGGTAGCTCTGCTCCCAGGCGGGGTTTTCCCCTACAGGCTACCACTTTGAGCACCCCAGGATCTGGTCTTGGGTCTCTGGCTTCTGCTGGGGGTCCCAGACGTAATGTTGTTATTCTGAAATGGGAAGGTGGTGCGATCCCTCCAGCACGGCGTGCAGTGGTGGATTTGATTTTGGAGATGGGTTTTGGGGCAAATGATCTGTATGCCTTTATACATGTTGCTGGGACACGGGATTATACAGTTAGCTTCACCAGGCCAGAGGGTCTTGACCTGTTCTGGGAGAGATATGAGGCTCGGTGCAGGTCAAGACCTGAATGGGAAGGTCTGGCCCCAGTTGCAGTTTCTCAGAGGTCTACAGTAAAAAAAAATCACAATTATCCTCACTAATGAGAGTGTTCCTGCCCGGGATCTAGAGGTTTGGTTAAGGAACTATGGGGAGGTTTTGACCAAGCCCAATAAAATCCTTGATGAGCGTAACATCTGGACTGGGGGTTGGTCAGTTACAGTCAGGTTGGCCAGGGATGGGAATGTTGTCCGTCACCTGCCCTCCTCAGCTTTTATAGGGAGGGATAGGATGACTGTTTTTTACCCTGGTCAGCCGAAGCTGTGTCACCGCTGTGGAGAAAAGGGGCATTTGAGCTCCTCCTGTTCAGCCTTGATATGTTCAGTGTGTCGGGGTCAGGGTCATATGGCTAAGGACTGCACCGAAATGATCAGGTGCAACCTGTGCCTGTGCCTTGGCCACCCCTACAGCAGATGTCCTGAAGCCTGGCACAATATGGAGAAGGAGGTAATTGATGACATGTCAAGGCTGGACAGGATGGAGGGTGAGGCTCCTGGTGTACCATCCTCCTCTGCGGTGACCGACTCCCCTGGTCCTGCTCAGGATCCCTCTCCAGTTCCTGTGGTCACCCCTCATGTGTCTGTAAGTATTCCTTCTGTATCTGTATCTGTCTCCCCCCAGCCTACTGTATCCCCTCCTCTTGTGTCAGAACCTTCCAAGTCTGTGCCCCCTGAGTCAGTTACCCCCCAGGAGTCTACCCCTCCTAAGTCTGATTCAAAGGGAGCACCCCCCCCCCCCACCAGCAGTGGTAGTGGGTACTAAAAAGGTTGCTTCTTCCTCTGTAAAGAAGTCTTGTGGAAAGACTTCACAGAAAAAAGTAAGAGATGGGGGCATCTCTGAAGCTGAACTGCAGTACCTGGAGGAGAGAAGGAAGGTTGGGAAGCGGAAGAAGCAGGTGGTGAGGACGGAACAGGCTCCAGTGCCTGTCTCCAACCGTTATAGGTCCTCTAATTGGGATATCTCTTCATCTGGAGCTTCTTCGGAGCGAAGTTCTGATTCCGAAATGGAGTTTGAGGCGGCCTCAAGAAAGAGAGAGGCATCTGGTGATGAGCAGCAGAGGGGAGCTAAAAAGCAATCCACCCAATAACCCAAATGGCGGTTCCCCCTCCGTTAAAAGTGGTGACAATAAATGTCGCCAGCATTAAGTCAGTAAGAGCTCGTTCTATGGCCTTCTTTTTGTTCAGCCAATTAGATGCTGAAATTTTATTTTTGCAAGAGACTAGGCTCACCTCCTTGGCAGATATTCATATGGCCAAGAGAGAGTGGAGGTATGGTCCATCTTACTGGTCTCTTGCGGCCGAGCCTTACGGCGGTGTGGCGGTGTTGTTTAAAACCGGCATGGTAACTGTCCGGCGGGTTATTGAGGTGGAGATTGGGAGATGTATGGTCTTAGACGTCCTTGTGGGAGGGCAGGACCTGCGCCTAATTAATGTTTATGGGCCGCACACAAAGTGGGACAGGAAATGCCTTTTTACAAGAATCAAGCCATTTCTTTTTACATCCCGGCAAGTGGTCTTTGGAGGTGACTTTAATACAGTAACTAGGCCCAAGGACAGGAAGGACTTCAAGGACAGGCTGGGATATGATAGCGTTTTTTTAAATAGTATGGTTAGGGATGCTGGTCTTGTGGATGTGCACATTAAGCACCTCCCGGATGACACTGGGTTCACCTTTCATCGAGGTAATAGTCAGAGTAGAATAGATAGGTTTTTTTTGAAGGAGACCTCTGCTTTCTCACCCCCAGTGGTGCAGGCAGTAGAGTTCTCTGATCACTGTATGCTATCTGTGGTTCTGAATGCTTCAGACGCCCCTCAGAGGGGCAAGGGCACCTGGGAGATTGAATTCGACTCTACTCAAGGAAGAACATGTTAGACAATCCTTTGAGGAATTCTTTCAGGCACAGGTGACCATCCTGGACTTTTGTAGCAGCAAGGCTGAGTGGTGGGAGCTGACCAAAAAGAGGATCGCTGGATTCTTCAGGGGCCTAGCCAATAGAAAGCAGTTTAATAAATACATGACCTACCAACGTTTACGGAGGAAGCTGGATATTCTTGTCTCAAGAGGAGGAGATCCTGGGGCAATCTCCGAAGTGAAACTCCTTCTCAGGAAGTGTCAATATGACCGGCATGCCTCTTTGGTTCTGGAGAGGGACTATGGGAAGTACCACTCGCCTGACCCTTACCAGAACTGCAAACAAGGTGTAGCTGTTAAAACGGTCGTTGGCCTTAAGGACAGTACAGGTTCCTCGACAAAGTCCAGGTCAGGGATACTGAGGTCATGGAGGTCCTTTTATGCTGACCTTCTTGAGAGGAAAGAGCTTGACCGTGACAGGATGGAAAGCTTTTTGGACTCTACTCCAGGTCTAAATGATGAAGATGTCCCATTGATGAATTTGACAGAGGAGATCACAGTTGAAGAGGTGATAAGGGCAATTGAACAGCTTGCCATCAAAAAGTCACCTGGACCGGATGGCTTGACAGCTGAGTTTTACAAAGCTTTTAAGTCTATTCTGGCCCCACATTTGGTAGAGGTTTTTAACAGTTGCCTTGCTGAGGGGGTACTTCCCTCTTCCATGAGGCACTCAGCTGTGATTCTTCTTTCAAAGGGTAAATATCCTTCGATGATTGAGAATTGGCGCCCCATCAGCCTTCTTAATGTCGATAGAAAGATACTGGCAAAGATCATTTTCTGGCGCCTATCGTCAGTAGCAGAGTCTTTGCTTTCTCGTCATCAGCACTGTTCGGTCCAGGGTAGGTGCACCTTCACAGCAGTTTTAGCTGTCCGGGAGGCCTTGGAGCGGTGCAGGGCTGCAGGCTGGGGAAAGTATTTGCTGACATTGGATCAGGCAAAGGCTTTTGATCGTGTTAACCATGAGTACCTGTGGTTGCTCCTTAGTAAGTACGGTCTGCCGGGTGGTTTTGTCGATTGGTTAAAAGTCTTGTATGAGGGGGCAGAGAGCTTTCCTCTTGTTAATGGTTGGGTTGGGCAGTCCTTTGAGGTTGGCTCCGGGGTGCGCCAGGGTTGTCCCCTGAGTCCCCTGCTCTATGTGTTTGCAATCGACCCCTTCATCAGGAGGCTAGAGAGCGGCATGTTGTGTGGGGTGCCAGTGGGGCTTCCGGGTGAGCCGCCTTTGAGGGTTGTTGCCTATGCGGACGATGTGTCGGTGATTGTCACTGGGGCGGATGAAGCAGAGGAGGTGGTCTCTCTGACATCACGGTATTCTGAAGCATCAGGCTCCAAGATCAATCAGGAAAAGAGTGAGGTTTTCTGGATGGGAAAGGAAGGTGAGGGGTTTGATCTCCCGGACACCTTTCCAGTGCCCCAGGAAAGAATTAAGATTTTAGGCATTGAATTTGGACCTGGCGATTATGGCCTCAAAAACTGGGAAGGCAGACTGGAAATTGCCAATACTAAGGTGGTCAGCTGGAAGAGATGGAAGTTATCTATGAGGGAAAGGGTTGATCTGATTAAGACTTACCTGATTCCGATCTTCTTGTATGTCAGCTTTGTCTGCATCTTGCCAGTGTCTCTCTATGCTAGGGTCAGTAGTGTGTTCTTCCAGATGTTGTGGGGGAACAGACTGAACCCCATCAAGAGGAATGTCACCTATCTATCCAGAAGGGAGGGTGGCTTAGGTATGGTCAACCCAGTTCTTTTCTTTTCACTGCTTTTTCTCAAGTTTAATATTGGTAATATGCTTGCAGTGGAACCTCCTGGATGGGCAGGCATATTTAGATCTTGGTTTAGGCCTTTTCTACGACTTTGGGAAGAAGGTGGCCAAGTGAAGAATCTCAGGGGTCATCGTGGTCAGCTACCAGCCTATGTCGCTCCATGCCTGAAGTTACTACGGCAGTGGCGATTGTCGGCTGAAGATCTCAGATCGGTTCAGAGGAAAGTCCTTATGAGTCGAGTCTTGAGCGAAGTCTTTCATGACCCACTGGCCTTAAGGGATTGCCCAGGCCCAGTTTTGAGGGCAGGGTTAAGACTTATTAATTTGGACAGAGTACCCCCTAAATTCAGGGATCTGGCCTGGTTGTGCTTCCATGGGAGACTCTATGTTAGGGGCAATTTGAAATTCCGCAGTGGGGTGGATCGTAGCTGTCCTCGGGAGGAGTGTGCAGGTGAGGAGGAGACTATGGACCATTTTCTGCTTCATTGCCCTTTTAACATAGAGGTGTACAAACAGGTGGGACGGGCCCTCGGTGTTCCTTTCCTCTCCAGGCTGGGTTATGCTGAGTGGGTGTATGGAGCATTCAATACTGGTAGGGTTTTTTGTTTAGATACACTTTTTCTAGTTAGCCTAGTAGTCCGTTATTTCACTTGGAACGCACGGTGTCAGGTCTGCATTCGGCGTAAAATCCTTCCTGTTCAGGTGGTGGTGTATGACATTTTGCATGAGGTGGAGAAGATTCGGGTGCTCGAGAGAGACAAGCGGAGTCAGGGGGCTTGGTTGAAGGCGTGGAGGGGTTTCAAGCCTCCCTGACTGCCAGGAGTCTCTTTCCCGGGTGTGGCTGTCTGTCTCTTATCACCCTAGATTATTATTTTTTTGGATTAATTTTTGATAAATGGCTGCGTACATAGGTGATGGGTTGTGCCTCTTAGGCCTTCTCTGCTGCTTTATGTAAATAATTTTGGTAGTGGATTATGTATATATTGTATATATTCTGAACATGGATGTGTATTCCTTGGATTTCTGTTGAAGTTTTGTACTATGGTTTTGTTTTTTACTTTTGTATAAAATTGGTTGCTTGATTCTTTTTAATAAAAGATCAATAGTGTCCCATTGATGGTAACAGTGGGAGGAATAGTGCCCCATTGATGGTATCAGTGGGAGGAATAGTGCCCCATCATTGGTGTCAGTGGGAGGAATAGTGCCCCATCATTGGTGTCAGTGGGAGGAATAGTGCCCCATCATTGGTGTCAGTGGGAGGAATAGTGCCCCATCATTGGTGTCAGTGGGAGGAATAGTGCCCCATCATTGGTGTCAGTGGGAGGAATAGTGCCCTATCATTGGTGTCAGTGGGAGGAATAGTGCCCCATTGATGGAGTCAGTGGGAGGAATAGTACCCTATTGATGGTGTCAGTGGGAGGAATAGTGCCCCATTGATGGTGTCAGTGGGAGGAATAGTGCCCTATTGATGGTGTCAGTGGGAGGAATAGCGCCCCATTGATGGTGTCAGTGGGAGGAATAGCGCCCCATTGATGGTGTCAGTGGGAGGAATAGTGCCCCATTGATGGTGTCAGTGGGAGGAATAGTGCCCCATTGATGGTGTCAGTGGGAGGAATAGCGCCCCATTGATGGTGTCAGTGGGAGGAATAGCGCCCTATTGATGGTGTCAGTGGGAGGAATAGTGCCCCATTGATGGAGTCAGTGGGAGGAATAGTACCCTATTGATGGTGTCAGTGGGAGGAATAGTGCCCCACCCATCATTGGAGCACAGGTGTGTCAGGAGGAGGCTGTCTCTCTGGAGCTGCTGCAGATCCGTGTGAGAGGGGACTGGTGAGGAAATCTATCCCAGCTCTCCTGGCTCCTTTCTGGGGAAGCCATGGAGGCCAGCAGGGCCTCTCCTGCTGGAAGCTCACAGCCATCTCCTGGGCCATCAGGTAACATACCTGCCCCTATACAATCCATGGTTGGTGATCTCTCTGCCCCTGGTGAAGATGAAGGTTCCGGGGCCATCCGGGAGCGAGTGGTGGCCGGGATTAAGGTCCTGAATAGGGAAAGAGACAAGCTGTACAAGCTCAGAGCGGAGCTGAAGCGCCTGAGAAGGCAACGTGAGGGCTTACATAGCCAGAAACGTGGATCCATGGATCCGGAGATCCAACTGGCCAAGGTTCGGGTGGAACACCAGGAGACCATTGTGGCCATGATGGAAGGCAGAGATGGGCCATTTAAAGAAAAGTTTTGTAATGAGAAAAGATTTGCGAGGATGACAAAGATGGAGGTGGAGGAGGAGACCCCCAGTTCTGACCCCCTGCCCCCTCAGGGAGAGGTAAGCAGCCCCATGCCTTCCCAGGACTCAGGAGGCATGCTCAGGGCCATCCAGGTAATGGAGTCTCCTGTGCGGGGGGATCAGCTGGCATTTAATGATGAGGACATTACAGACAATGTGCCTGACAAGGTAAAGCCTGTCAAGTCCCATATTGTGGATAAAACAATTTTTGTGCCATTCAACACTGTGACTGATGCAGACAATGTGCCCAGTGAGAGTCAGGCTGCTAGTCCTATCTGTAGTAATGCTGTGCCTGCTGATGCTGCAGTACAGCAAAGTTTGCCTTTAAAAAATGACATTCCTGCAGATGAACTACAAGATTCAGCAGAGCCTATTAACCCCCCTTTGGCTGAAGCTGTTTGCCCCACAGCTGCTGAGGACTCTACAGCACAGCTTCAGGAGACAGCTGATATTGCAGCAGAAACTGTGATTATTCCTGATGGGAATGTGAAGTTTTGTGTGACTGATAAAAATCATCCCAGTACCAGTGTGATGAACAATGGTCCCAGTTCAAGTGTGGACAGTCCTACCAACTCCATTCAAGCAGTGAATAATAATAGTAATGTACAGACTGCTATGACTTCAGTGTGGGGCCTTGGCCCTGAAAAACTTACCTTTGCTCAGGTGGTACGCTCTGCTCCTGGTAGCTCTGCCCCCAAGCGGGGTTTTCCCCTACAGGCTACCACTTTGAGCACCCCAGGATCTGGTCTTGGGTCTCTGGCTTCTGCTGGGGGTCCCAGACGTAATGTTGTTATTCTGAAATGGGAAGGTGGTGCGATCCCTCCAGCACGGCGTGCAGTGGTGGACATGATTTTAGAGATGGGTTTTGGGGCAAATGATCTGTATGCCTTTATACATGTAGCTGGGACACGGGATTATACAGTTAGCTTCACCAGGCCAGAGGGTCTTGACCTGTTCTGGGAGAGATATGAGGCTCGTTGCAGGTCAAGACCTGAATGGGAAGGTCTGGCCCCAGTTGCAGTTTCTCAGAGGTCTACAGTAAAAAAAATCACAATTATCCTCACTAATGAGAGTGTCCCTGCCCGGGATCTAGAGGTTTGGTTAAGGAACTATGGGGAGGTTTTGACCAAGCCCAATAAAATCCTTGATGAGCGTAACATCTGGACTGGGGGTTGGTCAGTAACAGTCAGGTTGGCCAGGGATGGGAATGTTGTCCGTCACCTGCCCTCCTCAGCTTTTATAGGGAGGGATAGGATGACTGTTTTTTACCCTGGTCAGCCGAAGCTGTGTCACCGCTGTGGAGAAAAGGGGCATTTGAGTTCCTCCTGTTCAGCCTTGATATGTTCAGTGTGTCGGGGTCAGGGTCATATGGCTAAGGACTGCACCGAAATGATCAGGTGCAACCTGTGCCTGCGCCTTGGCCACCCCTACAGCAGATGTCCTGAAGCCTGGCACAATATGGAGAAGGAGGTAATAGATGACATGTCAAGGCTGGACAGGATGGAGGGTGAGGCCCCTGGTGTACCATCCTCCTCTGCGGTGACTGACTCCCCTGGTCCTGCTCAGGATCCCTCTCCAGTTCCTGTGGCCACCCCTCATGTGTCTGTAAGTATTCCTTCTGTATCTGTATCTGTCTCCCCCCAGCCTACTGTATCCCCTCCTCTTGTGTCAGAACCTTCCAAGTCTGTGCCCCCTGAGTCAGTTACCCCCCAGGAGTCTACCCCTCCTAAGTCTGATTCAAAGGGAGCACCCCCCCACCAGGAGTGGTAGTGGGTACTAAAAAGGTTGCTTCTTCCTCTGTAAAGAAGTCTTCTGTAAAGACTTCACAGAAAAAAGTAAGAGATGAGGGCATCTCTGAAGCTGACCTGCAGTACCTGGAGGAGAGAAGGAAGGTTGGGAAGCGGAAGAAGCAGGTGGTGAGGACAGAACAGGCTCCAGTGCCTGTCTCCAACCGTTATAGGTCCTCTAATTGGGATATCTCTTCATCTGGAGCTTCTTCAGAGCGAAGTTCTGATTCCGAAATGGAGTTTGAGGCGGCCTCAAGAAAGAGAGAGGCTTCTGGTGATGAGCAGCAGAGGGGAGCTAAGAAGCAAACCACCCAATAACCCAAATGGCGGTTCCCCCTCCGTTAAAAGTGGTGACAATAAATGTCGCCAGCATTAAGTCAGTAAGAGCTCGTTCTATGGCCTTCTTTTTGTTCAGCCAATTAGATGCTGAAATTTTATTTTTGCAAGAGACTAGGCTCACCTCCTTGGCAGATATTCATATGGCCAAGAGAGAGTGGAGGTATGGTCCATCTTACTGGTCTCTTGCGGCCGAGCCTTACGGCGGTGTGGCGGTGTTGTTTAAAACCGGCATGGTAACTGTCCGGCGGGTTATTGAGGTGGAGATTGGGAGATGTATGGTCTTAGACGTCCTTGTGGGAGGGCAGGACCTGCGCCTAATTAATGTTTATGGGCCGCACACAAAGTGGGACAGGAAATGCCTTTTTACAAGGATCAAGCCATTTCTTTTTACATCCCGGCAAGTGGTCTTTGGAGGTGACTTTAATACAGTAACTAGGCCCAAGGACAGGAAGGACTTCAAGGACAGGCTGGGATATGATAGCGTTTTTTTAAATAGTATGGTTAGGGATGCTGGTCTTGTGGATGTGCACATTAAGCACCTCCCGGATGACACTGGGTTCACCTTTCATCGAGGTAATAGTCAGAGTAGAATAGATAGGTTTTTTTTGAAGGAGACCTCTGCTTTCTCACCCCCAGTGGTGCAGGCAGTAGAGTTCTCTGATCACTGTATGCTATCTGTGGTCCTGAATGCTTCAGACGCCCCTCAGAGGGGTAAGGGCATCTGGAGATTGAATTCGACTCTACTCAAGGAAGAACATGTTAGACAATCCTTTGAGGAATTCTTTCAGGCACAGGTGACCATCCTGGACTTTTGTAGCAGCAAGGCTGAGTGGTGGGAGCTGACCAAAAAGAGGATTGCTGGATTCTTCAGGGGCCTAGCCAATAGAAAGCAGTTTAATAAATACATGACCTACCAACGTTTACGGAGGAAGCTGGATATTCTTGTCTCGAGAGGAGGAGATCCTGGGGCAATCTCCGAAGTGAAACTCCTTCTCAGGAAGTGTCAATATGACCGGCATGCCTCTTTGGTTCTGGAGAGGGACTATGGGAAGTACCACTCGCCTGACCCTTACCAGAACTGCAAACAAGGTGTAGCTGTTAAAACGGTCGTTGGCCTTAAGGACAGTACAGGTTCCTTGACAAAGTCCAGGTCAGGGATTCTGGAGGTCGTGAGGTCCTTTTATGCTGACCTTCTTGGGAGGAAAGAGCTTGACCGTGACAAGATGGAAAGCTTTTTGGACTCTACTCCAGGTCTAAATGATGAAGATGTCCCATTGATGAATTTGACAGAGGAGATCACAGTTGAAGAGGTGATAAGGGCAATTGAACAGCTTGCCATCAAAAAGTCACCTGGACCGGATGGCTTGACGGCTGAGTTTTACAAAGCTTTTAAGTCTATTCTGGCCCCACATTTGGTAGAGGTTTTTAACAGTTGCCTTGCTGAGGGGGTACTTCCCTCTTCCATGAGGCACTCAGCTGTGATTCTTCTTTCAAAGGGTAAAGATCCTTCGATGGTTGAGAATTGGCGCCCCATCAGCCTTCTTAATGTCGATAGAAAGATACTGGCAAAGATCATTTTCTGGCGCCTATCGTCAGTAGCAGAGTCTTTGCTTTCTCGCCATCAGCACTGTTCGGTCCAGGGTAGGTGCACCTTCACAGCAGTTTTAGCTGTCCGGGAGGCCTTGGAGCGGTGCAGGGCTGCAGGCTGGGGAAAGTATTTGCTGACATTGGATCAGGCAAAGGCTTTTGATCGTGTTAACCATGAGTACCTGTGGTTGCTCCTTAGTAAGTACGGTCTGCCGGGTGGTTTTGTCGATTGGTTAAAAGTCTTGTATGAGGGGGCAGAGAGCTTTCCTCTTGTTAATGGTTGGGTTGGGCAGTCCTTTGAGGTTGGCTCCGGGGTGCGCCAGGGTTGTCCCCTGAGTCCCCTGCTCTATGTGTTTGCAATCGACCCCTTCATCAGGAGGCTAGAGAGCGGCATGTTGTGTGGGGTGCCAGTGGGGCTTCCGGGTGAGCCGCCTTTGAGGGTTGTTGCCTATGCGGACGATGTGTCGGTGATTGTCACTGGGGCGGATGAAGCAGAGGAGGTGGTCTCTCTGACATCACGGTATTCTGAAGCATCAGGCTCCAAGATCAATCAGGAAAAGAGTGAAGTTTTCTGGATGGGAAAGGAAGGTGAGGGGTTTGATCTCCCGGACACCTTTCCAGTGCCCCAGGAAAGAATTAAGATTTTAGGCATTGAATTTGGACCTGGCGATTATGGCCTCAAAAACTGGGAAGGCAGACTGGAAATTGCCAATACTAAGGTGGTCAGCTGGAAGAGATGGAAGTTATCTATGAGGGAAAGGGTTGATCTGATTAAGACTTACCTGATTCCGATCTTCTTGTATGTCAGCTTTGTCTGCATCTTGCCAGTGTCTCTCTATGCTAGGGTCAGTAGTGTGTTCTTCCAGATGTTGTGGGGGAACAGACTGAACCCCATCAAGAGGAATGTCACCTATCTATCCAGGAGGGAGGGTGGCTTAGGTATGGTCAACCCAGTTCTTTTCTTTTCACTGCTTTTTCTCAAGTTTAATATTGGTAATATGCTTGCAGTGGAACCTCCTGGATGGGCAGGCATATTTAGATCTTGGTTTAGGCCTTTTCTACGACTTTGGGAAGAAGGTGGCCAAGTGAAGAATCTCAGGGGTCATCGTGGTCAGCTACCAGCCTATGTCGCTCCGTGCCTGAAGTTACTACGGCAGTGGCGATTGTCGGCTGAAGATCTCAGATCGGTTCCGAGGAAAGTCCTTATGAGTCGAGTCTTGAGCGAAGTCTTTCATGACCCACTGGCCTTAAGGGATTGCCCAGGCCCAGTTTTGAGGGCAGGGTTAAGACTTATTAATTTGGACAGAGTACCCCCTAAATTCAGGGATCTGGCCTGGTTGTGCTTCCATGGGAGACTCTATGTTAGGGGCAATTTGAAATTCCGCAGTGGGGTGGATCGTAGCTGTCCTCGGGAGGAGTGTGCAGGTGAGGAGGAGACTATGGACCATTTTCTGCTTCATTGCCCTTTTAACATAGAGGTGTACAAACAGGTGGGACGGGCCCTCGGTGTCCCTTTCCTCTCCAGGCTGGGTTATGCTGAGTGGGTGTATGGAGCATTCAATACTGGTGGGGTTTTTTGTTTAGATACACTTTTTCTAGTTAGCCTAGTAGTCCGTTATTTCACTTGGAATGCACGGTGTCAGGTCTGCATTCGGCGTAAAATCCTTCCTGTTCAGGTGGTGGTGTATGACATTTTGCATGAGGTGGAGAAGATTCGGGTACTTGAGAGAGACAAGCGGAGTCAGGGGGCTTGGTTGAAGGCGTGGAGGGGTTTCAAGCCTCCCTGACTGCCAGGAGTCTCTTTCCCGGGTGTGGCTGTCTGTCTCTTATCACCCTAGATTATTTTTTTTTTTGGATTAATTTTTGATAAATGGCTGCGTACATAGGTGATGGGTTGTGCCTCTTAGGCCCTCTCTGCTGCTTTATGTAAATAGTTTTGGTAACGGATTATGTATATATTGTATATATTCTGAACATGGATGTGTATTCCTTGGATTTCTGTTGAAGTTTTGTACTATGGTTTTGTTTTTTACTTTTGTATAAAATTGGTTGCTTGATTCTTTTAATAAAAGATCAATAGTGCCCCATTGATGGTGTCAGTGGGAGGAATAGTGCCCCATTGATGGTGTCAGTGGGAGGAATAGTGCCCTATTGATGATGTCAGTGGGAGGAATAGCACCCCATTGATGGTGTCAGTGGGAGGAATAGCCCCCTATTGATGGTGTCAGTGGGAGGAATAGTACCCTATTGATGGTGTCAGTGTTCGTGCCCTAAGGCAGATATATGAGGCTACATAACAGGTGGTGTGGCTAGGCACAGGAAGTGCACTGCTAGCTTTCAGGAGGAATGGAGGACAGAAGTCGGGGTACGGTGTAGGTAGACTGAACATTTCTAGGTAAACACACCCATCTCATCTCACAACCTATAAGTGATACCGGTAGCGGCGGATTACCAGACAGCACTGCGATCTTCTCTCCATGTTGGAAGGAAGGGGTTAATGAGACAACACGTACAGGGGCGGAGTACTCACTTGTACTGCTCCTTCGCCTGCATGACGACAAAGTCCCATTTGTGGTTAATTTTCTTATTCAAATTGCTGTAGTTTTCCTGGAACGGAAAGAGGAAGGGAAAGCTAATGAGCTCTTACAGAAATTAGCATAAATTATGAAGAGCCCAGGGAGATGGCGGGGAGGGGAGGTGGAAAAACACGGCGCTGTCTGTGAGTGAGGGCAGGGAACAGAATGTCAGTACTGGGGTGAAGTGGGGGGGGGGGGTGTAAAAGAAAGTGTAAATACTGAGTTGCATGGGGAAACAGAATGTGAATACTGGGGTGCAGGGGGGGAAACAGAATGTGAATACTGGGGTGCAGGGGCAAACGGAATGTGAATACTGGGGTGCAGGAGAAACGGAATGCGAATACTGGGGTGCAGGGGAAACGGAATGCGAATACTGGGGTGCAGAGGCAAACAGAACGTGAATACTGGGGTGCAGGGGGGAGCAGAATGTGAATACTGGGGTGCAGGGGGGAGCAGAATGTGAATACTGGGGTGCAGGGGGGAGCAGAATGTGAATACTGGGGTGCAGGGGGGAGCAGAATGTGAATAACTGGGGTGCAGGGGGGAGCAGAATGTGAATACTGGGGTGCAGAATGTGAATACTGGGGTGCAGGGGGAGCAGGATGTGAGTACTGGGGTTCAGGGGGGAGCATAATGTGAATACTGGGGTGCAGGGGGGGAGCAGGATGTGAATGCTGGGGGGGAAGCAGGATATGAATACTGGGGTGCAGGCGGGGAAGCAGGATATGAATACTGGGGTGCAGGGGGAAGCAGAATGTGAATACTGGGGTGCATAGGGGGGGCAGAATGCGAATACTGGGGTGCATAGGGGGGAGCAGAATGTGAATACTGGGGTGCAGGGGGGGAGCAGAATGTGAATACTGGGGTGCAGGAGGAGCAGGATGTGAATACTGGGGTGCAGGGGGGAGCAGAATGTGAATACTGGGGTGCAGGGGGAGCAGAATGTGAATACTGGGGTGCAGAACATATTGTAAATACTGAGGTGCAGGGGGAAGGAGAAAAGAAAAAGGTAAATACTGGGGTACAGGGGGAAACAGAGTGAGTATTGGGGTGCAGGAATGTAGCACATATTGTGAATACTGGGGTGCAGGGGTAGGGTAGGAAAACAGAATGTGAATACTGGGGTGCAGGGGGGTAGAACAGAAAGTGAATACTGGGGCGCAGGTGGAGGCGGGGGTAATGTAAGTACTGGGACGCAGGGTGGAGCATGGAGCAAAATGTGAGTACTGGGGTACGAAGGAGGGAAAGGGGGTTTGTTTATGGAACAGAAAGTGAGTACTGGGGTGCAATGGGGCAGGGGACAGAACGCGAGTACTCAGGGGTACAGGGTGGGGTACAGGACACAAGTTGAGTACTGGGGCATAGAGAAGGCGAGCAGGGAACAGAATGTACCGGGGTGTAGAGAGGAAACGAATGTCTATAATGGGGGTCAGATATCTAGCAGGGGGGAGGGGGGGTATCTAGAAGGGGGAGGGGGATATCTAGAAGGGGGAGGGGGGCAGATATCTAGAAGGGGGAGGAGGGATATCTAGAAGGGGGAGGAGGGATATCTAGAAGGGGGAGGAGGGATATCTAGAAGGGGGAGGGGGGCAGATATCTAGAAGGGGGGGCAGATATCTAGAAGGGGGAGGAGGGATATCTAGAAGGGGGAGGGGGGGCAGATATCTTGAAGTACTCTAAGGACCTGGTTTTATGGGGTGAATAGAACGGCAATGCGTCAGTTTGATACATTTTTACTGACAGGTGCTCTTGGAAGCACTATAAATGTGAGACGAATGGTAAGTGTCGGAGATGTTGGATATTCAGGTGGGCGGAGTGATCTCTGAGCCAAGATTCATGGCATCATCAGCCGGGATTGGAGGATTCTCACTGGGTGTGGTGGATCACTTCTAAATGGCCAGATCTCTCCCCGCTCCTGTGTACTTACCTTCTCGTACTCCTCCAGAATCCCCTTCTTCCGGATATTCTTCTTCGCAAGGTAAATCGCTGCAACACAAACCCGACCAATATCAACGAGTCAACACAGGAAAGAATCGGCTCAATTCACAAAGCTCTAACACAAGGTTACGTGTCTCTATATTATCCATGTGACTGCAATCCTCAAATCTTATTGGACTGAAAATAACTGTCACTTTCTTAGAAATGAATATCATTGGCTTTGTGAATTATGTCAGATATCTGCTAAACCTCTAGGAACCCCGCCCTCAACAACCAAAGACTGCCATTCATTGTCTCCGCCCCCTTTACATACAGCACACTGAATGCATTGATACTTTTCTTATCACCAATCATTCTTTGCTGCCCCTCCCCACCATATAACCCCTCCCACTCCCATCACACTCACCATAGTCCGTATCCTCCGCTGGCCACTGCTGTGTTGGCCAAAAGTATGGAGTCTGAAATGAGACAGAGAGCCGCGCTGAGCATTATGGGAAATTTAGAACTTCGCAGCCACAAAGCACAGGGAACATTAACACTACCATATACAGTGTACCCCCAACCCTAACCCTGCACCCCCCTTCACCTAACATCCCCTACATTTTACCCTGCACCCCATTTTCACCTCCTTCTCCATCCTCTTTGCCTGTACCCCATCTTTAGCTCTTTTATCTTATTCCCCTTCCACTTGCCGTGCACCCCATCTTCACCTCCTTCTCTCAGCCTGCACCCCATCTTCACCCCCTTCCTCTCCTCCTGCACCCCATCTTCACCTCCTCCTACTCTCAGCCTGCACCCCATCTTCACCTCCTCCTACTCTCAGCCTGCACCCCATCTTCACCTCCTCCTACTCTCAGCCTGCACCCCATCTTCACCCCTTCCTCTCCTTCTGCACCCCATCTTCACCTCCTCCTCCTCCATTCCCTTCCTCTCCTCCTGCACCCCATCTTCACCCCCTTCTTCTTTTCCTGCACCCCATCTTCAGCACCTCCTCCTCTCAGCCTGCACTCCATCTTCACCTCCTCCTCCTCTCAGCCTGCACCCCATCTTCACCTCCTCCCAGCCTGCACCCCATCTTCACCCCTTTCCTCTCCTCCTGTACCCCATCTTCACCCCTTCCTCTTACCCTACACCCCATCTTCACCCCCTTCTTTTCCTGCACCCCATCTTCAGCACCTCCTCCTCTCAGCCTGCACCCCATCTTCACCTCCTCCTCCTCTCAGCCTGCACCCCATCTTCACCTCCTCCCATCCTGCACCCCATCTTCACCCCTTTCCTCTCCTCCTGTACCCCATCTTCACCTTCTCCATCTTCACCCCTTCCTCTTACCCTACACCCCATCTTCACCCGCTTCTTCTTTTCCTGCACCCCATCTTCAGGACCTCCTCCTCCTCCCAGCCTGCACCCCATCTTCACCTCCTCCCAGCCTGCACCCCATCTTCACCCCTTTCCTCTCCTCTTGTACCCCATCTTCACCTCCTCCTCCATCTTCATCCCCTTCCTCTCCTCCTGCACCCCATCTTCACCTCCTCCTCCTCTCATCCTGCACCCCATCTTCACCTCCTTCCTCTCAGCCTGCACCCCATCTTCACCCCTTTCCTCTCCTCCTGTACCCCATCTTCACCTTCTCTTCCATCTTCATCTCATTCTGTACCCCATCTTCACCTCCTCCTCCATTCAATTGCTCTCCTCCTGCACCCCATCTTCACCCCCTTCCTCTTCTCCTGCACTCCATCTTCACCTTCTCCTCCATCTTCACCCCCTTTCTCTTCTCCTGCACCCCATCTTCACCCATTCCTCTCCTCCTGCACCCCATCTTCACCTCCTCCTGCTCTCAGCCTGCAACCCATCTTCACCCCCTTCCCCATCTTCAACTCATTCTGTACCCCATCTTCACCTCCTCCTCCTCCATTCCCTTCCTCTCTTCCTGCACCCCATCTTCACCTCCTCCTCCATCTTCACCCCATTCCTTTCCTCCTGCACCCCACCCCCCACCTCCCCCGGAGAGTGCATGATCTTCATCTCCAAACCCCAACCAGGAAACCAGTTTTCCATTCAACAACTACTAAAGTCTGCACCCTTCCACACCCTGCACCCCCCTTCTTCACCTAACATTCCCAACATTTTACCCTGCACCCCATTTTCACCTCCTTCTCCATCCTCTTCCTCTCAGCCTGCACCCTGCATCTTCAGCTCCTTTATCTTCTTCCCCTTCCACTTGCCGTGCACCCAATCTTCACCTCCTCCTCTCAGCCTGCACCCCATCTTCACCTCCTCCTCCTCTCAGCCTGCACCCCATCTTCACCTCCTCCTCTCAGCCTGCACCCCATCTTCACCTCCTCCTCCTCTCAGCCTGCACCCCATCTTCACCTCCTCCTCTCAGCCTGCACCCCATCTTCACCTCCTCCTCTCAGCCTGCACCCCATCTTCACCTAATCCTCTCAGCCTGCACCCCATCTTCACCTCCTCCTCCTCTCAGCCTGCACCCCATCTTCACCTCCTCCTCTCAGCCTGCACCCCATCTTCACCTCCTCCTCTCAGCCTGCACCCCATCTTCACCTAATCCTCTCAGCCTGCACCCCATCTTCACCTCCTCCTCCTCTCAGCCTGCACCCCATCTTCACCTCCTCCTCTCAGCCTGCACCCCCATCTTCACCTCCTCCTCCTCCTCTCAGCCTGCACCCCATCTTCACCTCCTCCTCCTCTCAGCCTGCACCCCATCTTCACCTCCTCCTCCTCTCAGCCTGCACCCCATCTTCACCTCCTCCTCTCAGCCTGCACCCTATCTTTACCTCCTCCTCCTCTCAGCCTGCACCCCCATCTTCAACTCCTCCTCCCAGCCTGCACCCCCATCTTCACCTCCTCCTCTCAGCCTGCACCCCCATCTTCAACTCCTCCTCTCAGGCAGCACCTCCATCTTCAACTTCTCCTCTCAGCCTGCACCCCCATCTTCAACTCCTCCTCTCAGGCAGCACCCCCATCTTCAACTCCTCCTCTCAGGCAGCACCCCCATCTTCACCTCCTCCTCTCAGCCTGCACCCCCATCTTCACCTTCTCCTCTCAGCCTGCACCCCATCTTCACCTCCTCCATCTTAATCACCTTCCTCTTCCCTTGCACCCCATCTTCACATTCTCCTCCATCTTCACCCCCTTCCTCTCATGGTGCAAGCCATCTTCATCCCAATCCCCTCACCCTGAATCCCAAATATCACCTCATATTCCATCTTCACCCCCTTCCTATTACCCTCCAGCTCATCTCCACATCTTCATCCCATCTTCTCCCCCTTCCCACATTCCCTTCCCCCGGCCCCTCTGCCCCATCTACATCTTCACAACATACACCCGCTCTGCACCCCCAGACCTGGAAGCGGTACAGACTGGTGTCTGGTTTCAGGATGAGGTTGGTGGGCTCCTGCAGAGGGTAGATGTAGCCGCATTTCACCATCAAATTGCCCAAATGCTGCCCCTCTGTGGAGAGAAAACAAATCACAACCAGCGATGAACATAGAGAACAGAGGAGCCTTGCCAGGTGCCCCCCCCTTATGACTGAAACTGAGGGCAGGAAAAAGAAGACCGAGGATAGACAGGGATCAGGATGACCGGCCCGGGGACAGGGTAACAGGGAGCCGGGGACAGCATGACAGGGGGCCGGGGACAGCATGACAGGGGGCCGGGGACAGCATGACAGGGGGCCGGGGACAGCATGACAGGGGGCCGGGGACAGCATGACAGGGGGCAGCATGACAGGGGGCAGCATGACAGGGGGCCGGGGGCAGCATGACAGGGGGCCGGGGACAGCATAACAGGTTACGTTGGAGACCGGGGATAAGCTTACTCATCGCTCCGCACCCTCGAGCCCCCTCGCTCATCGTCACAGGGGACCAGGGACAGCATGACAGGGCACGAGACAGCATGACAGGGCAGGGGACGGAAAGGGATCAGCATGACAGGGCCGGGGACAGGAAGGGATCAGGATGACAGGGCCGGGGACAGGAAGGGATCAGCATGACAGGGCCGGGGACAGGAAGGGATCAGGATGACAGGGCCGGGGACAGGAAGGGATCAGGATGACAGGGCCGGGGACAGGAAGGGATCAGGATGACAGGGCCAGGGACAGGAAGGGATCAGGATGACAGGGCAGGGGACAGGAAGGGATCAGGATGACAGGGCCGGGGACAGGAAGGGATCAGGATGACAGGGCCGGGGACAGGAAGGGATCAGGATGACAGGGCCGGGGACAGGAAGGGATCAGGATGACTGGGCAAGGGACAGGAAGGGATCAGGATGACAGGGCCGGGGACAGGAAGGGATCAGGATGACTGGGCAAGGGACAGGAAGGGATCAGGATGACAGGGCCGGGGACAGGAAGGGATCAGCTTGACAGGGCCGGGGACAGGAAGGGATCAGCAAGTCAGGGCAAGGGACAGGAAGAGATCAGGATGACTGGGCAAGGGGTAGGAAGGGATCAGGATGACAGGGCAGGGGACAGGAAGGGATCAGGATGACAGGGCCGGGGACAGGAAGGGATCAGGATGACAGGGCCGGGGACAGGAAGGGATCAGGATGGCAGGGCCGGGGACAGGAAGGGATCAGGATGACAGGGCCGGGGACAGGAAGGGATCAGGATGACAGGGCCGGGGACAGGAAGGGATCAGGATGACAGGGCCGGGGACAGGAAGGGATCAGGATGACAGGGCCGGGGACAGGAAGGGATCAGGATGACAGGGCCGGGGACAGGAAAGGATCAGGATGGCAGGGCCGGGGACAGGAAGGGATCAGGATGACAGGGCCGGGGACAGGAAAGACAAGGCAAGTATTAGGGTGGGAGGACAGGGAGGGGACAGGCATTAGGAGAAGCAGAAGTATAGATCAGCAGATAATGGACACATATCAGGAAGAAGGTCTGTCAGGCTGATCCCCTCTGTGGTAACAAAACATTAAAAGTGAGAAATGAAATTGAATATCCATATAGAATATAGGAATAGAATATAGGAATATGGAGTAAATACATGATGGACAGTAAACATGATAAAAGATGCAATATACTGCCCTGCAGAGCTGACACTTCACACATGGGTGTCTTTCTGCAGATATCACAGAGGGCTTTATATTCCTCAGACACACAGCTTCATGATAATCCTTCCACTGAGGGGCGCTGTGGAGGTGACAACCAGTCAGCAATGACCTGGCCCCTGACAGCGTTGTTTCCCTCATTTCATCTATTAGAGAAGACATTTCATCAGCGCCCCCAGATGGAGGACAATGGTACTACGAAGTCTTCCAAGTAACATGAGCCCAATATGCGCTCACACAGGGAAGACACGGATCAGCCCTGCTAATAAGGCGAGATAATTGGCCATTATACAAGAGCGGTAAATGTCTTCCCGGCACACTGGCGATCTCTCCGATGACCTTTGCAGTAATTAACTCACCAGAAAGAAGCAGCTTTCTACCTGAAATAGTCCAGAGGGGTCCCGGACCTGGGGGGGGGGGGGGGGGGCACAGAGAGGGGGGACATCACCTTCCTGATATATCTGCCATGTATAGATCCCTTCTCATTACACAAAACATCATCACTCAATGCGGGACGCCATTGTTATATGGACTCCACTACAGGAGGCAGAAAAGATGGCGGACATTTCCGAAGTCTCCGGTCATTCAATGTTTTTCGCTCATCGTCACGTACACTCGGGCCCCCTCCCTCATCCTCACGCACACTCGGGTCCCCCTCCCTCATCGTCACACACACACACACTCGGCCCCCCTCCCTCATCCTCACGCACACTCGGCCCCCCTCCCTCATCCTCACGCACACTCGGGCCCCCCTCCCTCATCGCCACGCACACTCGGGCCCCCCTCCCTCATCGCCACGCACACACGGGCCCCCCTCCCTCATCCTCACGCACACTCGGGCCCCCCTCCCTCATCCTCACGCACACTCGGGCCCCCCTCCCTCATCCTCACGCACACTCGGGCCCCCCTCCCTCATCCTCACGCACACTCGGGCCCCCCTCCCTCATCCTCACGCACACTCGGGCCGCCCTCCCTCATCCTCACGCACACGCGGGTCCCCCTCCCTCATCGTCACGCACACGCGGGTCCCCCTCCCTCATCGTCACGCACACGCGGGTCCCCCTCCCTCATCGTCACGCACACGCGGGTCCCCCTCCCTCATCGTCACGCACACGCGGGTCCCCCTCCCTCATCGTCACGCACACGCGGGTCCCCCTCCCTCATCCTCACGCACACGCGGGTCCCCCTCCCTCATCCTCACGCACACGCGGGTCCCCCTCCCTCATCCTCACGCACACGCGGGTCCCCCTCCCTCATCCTCACGCACACGCGGGTCCCCCTCCCTCATCCTCATGCACACTCGGGCCCCCTTCCCTCATCGTCACGCACACTCGGGCCCCCCTCCCTCATCCTCACGCACACTCGGGCCCTCATCCTTACGCACACTCGGGCCCCCCTCCCTCATCGTCACGCACACGCGGGTCCCCCTCCCTCATCCTCACGCACACGCGGGTCCCCCTCCCTCATCCTCACGCACACGCGGGTCCCCCTCCCTCATCCTCACGCACACGCGGGTCCCCCTCCCTCATCCTCACGCACACGCGGGTCCCCCTCCCTCATCCTCACGCACACGCGGGTCCCCCTCCCTCATCCTCACGCACACGCGGGTCCCCCTCCCTCATCCTCACGCACACGCGGGTCCCCCTCCCTCATCGTCACGCACACTCGGGCCCCCTTCCCTCATCGTCACGCACACTCGGGCCCCCCTCCCTCATCCTCACGCACACTCGGGCCCTCCTCCCTCATCCTTACGCACACTCGGGCCCCCCTCCCTCATCCTCACGCACACTCGGGCCGCCCTCCCTCATCCTCACGCACACTCGGGCCCCCCTCCCTCATCCTCACGCACACTCGGGCCCCCCTCCCTCATCCTCACGCACACTCGGGCCCCCCTCCCTCATCCTCACGCACACTCGGGTCCCCCTCACTCATCCTCACTCACACTCGTGCCCCCCTCCCTCATCCTCACGTACACTCGGGCCCCCCTCCCTCATCCTCACGCACACTCGTGCCCCCGTCCCTCATCCTCACGTACACTCGTGCCCCCCTCCCTCATCCTCACGCACACTCGGGCCCCCCTCCCTCATCCTCACACACACTCGGGCCCCCCTCCCTCATCCTCACGTACACTCGGGCCCCCCTCCCTCATCCTCACGCACACTCGGGCCCTCCTCCCTCATCCTCACGCACACTCGTGCCCCCCTCCCTCATCCTCACGCACACTCGGGTCCCCCTCCCTCATCCTCACGCACACTCGGGTCCCCCTCCCTCATCGTCACGCACACTCGGGACGGATCAGATTGGATGAGCAGAGAGTGGGAGGAGCCACTGCGTCCGTCCAATGGCCCGGACGTCATTGTCACTGCACTGGAGAATGTAGAGGAGGTGGGACAATGAGCGATGATAAATAGGTGAACGATGCTGTGTGTGATGACATTGGAGGATTATGGGGGATCCTGATAGCTGAATATACATAATAATAAAACATTGGCGGAGCGCCACATGGCGGAACATCGAGCGTCGTTCACTCACCTTCATCTCCGATCTGTAACCTCTGAATGAGCCACTCCAGGATGTCGTGACCTGTCCAATAAAAACACACCAATCAGGAGGGATCACCAACACCAATCATTTCACCGTTCACATCCTCATCAGAAATATGGAACAGCAAAGGCTGACCACCATTCATTGCACGTCACCCCGCCGATTGCTGGGACTTGTCCCCCCCCCCCCCACAGGTGAATACCTTGTGTACTATTATATATCTACCCGTCAGGATGTTGGGTCTCATAACTCAGTGTATATAGACTTCTTTATACATAGGGGGTTTGCAGCCAATCAGAAATAATCTTTCATCGTTCGGTACCCTGGGGTGAGATGTGATTAGCGGAGATGAGAACGGTCTGTCACATGGTGTAATGATTTCCCTAGAATAGATTTATATCAGCCCCATCCAATGCGCAGTGTGACGGCAGAGGTCAGACAAGGTCATCTCCATCCGGAGAATTCCAGAAGATGGCGAGATGTTCCTCTGCATCACATAGACGCGGTGCTGCGGTGTGTGTGTGCGTCAGTCTGCAGATACCACCATTGTTCTGTCCTCGGGGGTTCTTCATGACTACCAGAGACAGATACCACCATTGTTCTGTCCTTGGGGGTTCTTCATGACTACCATAGACAGATACCACCATTGTTCTGTCCTCGGGGGTTCTTCATGACTACCAGAGACATATAACACCATTGTTCTGTCCTCGGGGGTTCTTCATGACTACCAGAGACAGATACCACCATTGTTCTGTCCTCGGAGGTTCTTCATGACTACCATAGACAGATACCACCATTGTTCTGTCCTCTGGGTTCTTCATGACTACCATAGACAGATACCACCATTGTTCTGTCCTCGGAGGTTCTTCATGACTACCATAGACAGATACCACCATTGTTCTGTCCTCGGCGGTTCTTCATGACTACCATAGACAGATACCACCATTGTTCTGTCCTCGGGGGTTCTTCATGACTACCATAGAAAGATACCACCATTGTTCTGTCCTCGGGGGGTTCTTCATGACTACCATAGACATACACCACCATTGTTCTGTCCTCAGGGGTTCTTCATGACTACCATAGACAGATACCACCATTGTTCTGTCCTTGGGGGTTCTTCATGACTACCAGAGACATATACCACCATTGTTCTGTCCTCTGGGGTTCTTCATGACTACCAGAGACAGATACCACCATTGTTCTGTCCTCGGGGGTTCTTCATGACTACCATAGACAGATACCACCATTGTTCTGTCCTCGGGGGTTCTTCATGACTACCAGAGACAGATACCACCATTGTTCTGTCCTCGGGGGTTCTTCATGACTACCATAGACAGATACTACCATTGTTCTGTCCTCGGGGGTTCTTCATGACTACTATAGACAGATACCACCATTGTTCTGTCCTCGGGGTTCTTCATGACTACCATAGACAGATACCACCATTGTTCTGTCCTCGGGGGTACTTCATGACTACCATAGACAGATACCACCATTGTTCTGTCCTCGGGGGTTCTTCATGACTACCATAGACAGATACCAGGGGGGACATTCCTCCATCACCAAACACAGAGGGTATGCTGGGGGAACAGCTGCCATCACCTCCTCCAAAACAGGACTGCATTCTACCTGCTCTGCGTTCTCATACAATAAAGCTGCAATGCTGAGTGCTTAGGTCTGGGGATAGCCGGTAACCTTCCTGGTAGATTTGCCAACAGGCTCAAAATCCAAAGAAGTCAATGGTGACAAAATTCCAGTGGGCAGTACATGCCGCACTCCCGCTGCTAAATGTCGTCAATGGCCAAATTTGGCAATTCCAGGTGACGTCATTGACCAAGTTTGGGCATCCCAGGTGACGTCATTGACCAAATTTGGGCATCCCAGGTGACGTCATTGACCAAATTTGGGCATCCCAGGTGACGTCATTGACCAAATTTGGGGATCCCAGGTGACATCATTGACTAAATTTGGGGATCCCAGGTGACATTACCCAAGATTGCTGGCTGAATATTTTTTTTCTCTGCAGACAGGAATCTGTCATTTAGCAATGGGGGTGTGGCCTGTGCAGATTGGTGGGCCACTGGTCATCGCGATTGACATAGATTTCATCAATGGATGGAATAAAATCTCCCGCTGTGGGAGGAGAATGTGGGGAAACCTCATCATTGTTGGAAGGGGCGGAGACACAAAATAATGTGGGGGCACCTCATCATTGTGGGAGGGGCGGAGACACAAAATAATGTGGGGGAAACTCATCATTGTGGGAGGGGCAGAGACACTGACTACTGTGCTAAAGTGGAGAAATTTCCCAGTTGGCCAGCGGCTGACAATACCTTCCATGTGAAGTATTGGTTTGGAGAGGGATTTGTCAGGGCTGGGCTCAGCCCTTCCTTCTCTGAGCTGGCCGTTCAGCTGTCAGCTAATTGCCAACTCCCATCTGTCCACAGTTACTCAGCTGTTGATGATGTCCTGCTCGTCAGTCCTTCGTACTTAAGCCGTCCAGTCCAGAGGATCTCTGCCCTCTCCTTGGTCAACATCACAGAGACTATCTCCTGTGATCCTGTTCAAGACTTGCTTTGCTGACATCCCTTCTGGCTCCAGATCCTCCTTGCTGTTCCACTACATTGATCCCTGACTTCTGGCTTGTCTGACTATCCTTTCTGGTTCCTGAACTCTGGCTATGTTTTGACTACATTTGTTCTTTTTACTTTTATTATTAAACACGTGTGATTTAACTGTACTTCTGTTTCGGCCTGATTTCATGGTTTGACAGGATTTTAGAATAGAATTTCTTAGCAAAAGCAGAAATTCAGATCATGGGGGTCTCTGAAGTGGGGTGCCAAAAAAATATGACTTACCTGTGATTGCATGAGGGATGGTGGTGATCATCAGGCGCTGGGTGTGAGTCTTGATTCCCACCTCCACGTCCTGCATCTCCAGCAACAACGCCTCAATCTGGAAGACACACAAAATGGTCAGTCACTATGTATGGCATCACTGGGGGCAGCTCACCTCCTCTGTGGAACTTCTTACCCCCCATTCTTATCTCCAGGACTTCTCTAGTGTTGCACCCCTTCTATGGAATTCCTTACTACCCACTCTCTTCTACAGGTCTTCTCTAGAGCTGCATCTCCTCTAACTCCTTACTACCCACTTTTTTTTTCAGGACTTTGAGAGCTGCACCCCCTCTATGGAACTCCTTACATGCTGTTACATTGTTACACTAAATTTAGTTACATTAAATCGAATATATTAGAACCATTTACATTGCACCAGTGTTCACACTTTGTCTTGTGATTGATCTTTGCATATCAGAAAACACTTGGAGCCGGAGTTCCACTTTAAGGAATGATCTGAATTTACTTTCACCTGATTGGTTGCTGTGAGTGCTGCACTTTGCGGCATTTTAATGAATAAAAAAAAAATAAAAAATAAAAAAAAGAACCTGAGGTGGGGGATGTGAGTTACAGATGCAGAAAAATCCAGCATAGGAAAGGTCGCCTGCGCTCTTCCGCGGAGCCGAACGTCTGGAGAATTTGGCCGCCATTAAAATTCAATAAAATTTGATGTAAAAAATTAAAAAGTACAGAAAGCTTCTGTGCCGGAGCGCCGAGCCCCCCTCCCCCCCCCCCCCCCGGAACACACAGAGTGGATGGTGATGTATAATTCACGCTCCCTTCACACCTAACCCACTTCTGAGCCGAGCGCAGACCGCTGAGCGCCACTGAGGGGGCGGAATCCTACGAAAGGGCAAGACGCCATCCAGGCTGAGCTGTCGGGGGGGGGCAGAGAAAATTTAATTGTTTGCCATTTACAATAAACAAGAATTGGAATGACCCCCCCCCCATCTGCTCCCCATGAGGTCATTAACAGCGGAGCATGCCAGGCATAGCGACCACACGGGGGCGTCTGGGGGGGGGGGGGGGTCACACATTAATTAGAAGACCATCTGACACCAAAGCCGGCACACCTTCTACTAATGGGAGAGGAGAAGACCATCATATATTGTATATATTATATACTCAGAGACCAGGAACCCGCATACAATCCAACTCCACATCCCATCTACTGCCAGGAACATGCTGACCGGGCCGGAGGAACTCCCACCCACACTGATCACATGACATCACTGTACGGCCAGCTTTCACCTCATTGGTTATTCAGACTGGTCAAATGACATCACTGTATGGCCAGCTTTCACCTCATTGGCTCACACTGATCAAATGACATCACTGTACGGCCAGCTTTCACCTCATTGGTTATTCTGACTGATCCCATGACATCAATGTATGGCCAGCTTTCACCTCATTGGTTGTTCACACTGATCACATGACATCACTGTACGGCCAGCTTTACCCTCATCGGCTCACACTGATCACATGACATCACTGTACGGCCAGCTTTCAGATCTGGATTCCATGGCCTGCTCTGGTCACGCTGTGTCTGCAGGGAGATCTGGATTCCATGGCCTGCTCTGGTCACGATGTGTCTGCAGGGAGATCTGGATTCCATGGCCTGCTCTGGTCACGATGTGTCTGCAGGGAGATCTGGATTCCATGGACTGCTCTGATCACGTTGTGTCTGTAGGGAGATCTGGATTCCATGGCCTGCTGTGGTCACGTTGTGTCTGCAGGGAGATCTGGATTCCATGGCCTGCTCTGGTCACGATGTGTCTGCAGGGAGATCTGGATTCCATGGACTGCTCTGATCACGTTGTGTCTGCAGGGAGATCTGGATTCCATGGCCTGCTCTGATCACGATGTGTCTGCAGGGAGATCTGGATTCCATGGCCTGCTGTGGTCACGTTGTGTCTGTAGGGAGATCTGGATTCCATGGCCTGCTCTGGTCACGTTGTGTCTGCAGGGAGATCTGGATTCCATGGCCTGCTCTGGTCACGTTGTGTCTGCAGGGAGATCTGGATTCCATGGCCTGCTCTGATCACGATGTGTCTGCAGGGAGATCTGGATTCCATGGCCTGCTCTGGTCACGATGTGTCTGCAGGGAGATCTGGATTCCATGGCCTGCTCTGATCACGTTGTGTCTGTAGGGAGATCTGGATTCCATGGCCTGCTCTGATCATGTTGTGTCTGCAGGGAGATCTGGATTCCATGGCCTGCTCTGATCACGTTGTGTCTGTAGGGAGATCTGGATTCCATGGCCTGCTCTGATCACGTTGTGTCTGCAGGGAGATCTGGATTCCATGGCCTGCTCTAGTCACGTTGTGTCTGCAGGGAGATCTGGATTCCATGGCCTGCTCTGATCACGTTGTGTCTGCAGGGAGATCTGGATTCCATGGCCTGCTCTAGTCACGTTGTGTCTGCAGGGAGATCTGGATTCCATGGCCTGCTCTGATCACGCTGTGTCTGCAGGGAGATCTGGATTCCATGGACTGCTCTGGTCACGTTGTGTCTGCAGGGAGATCTGGATTCCATGGCCTGCTCAAATCACGATGTATCTGCAGGGAGATCTGGATTCCATGGCCTGCTCTGGTCACGTTGTGTCTGCAGGGAGATCTGGATTCCATGGCCTGCTCTGATCACGATGTGTCTGCAGGGAGATCTGGATTCCATGGCCTGCTCTGGTCACGATGTGTCTGCAGGGAGATCTGGATTCCATGGCCTGCTCTGATCACGTTGTGTCTGTAGGGAGATCTGGATTCCATGGCCTGCTCTGATCATGTTGTGTCTGCAGGGAGATCTGGATTCCATGGCCTGCTCTGATCACGTTGTGTCTGTAGGGAGATCTGGATTCCATGGCCTGCTCTGATCACGTTGTGTCTGCAGGGAGATCTGGATTCCATGGCCTGCTCTAGTCACGTTGTGTCTGCAGGGAGATCTGGATTCCATGGCCTGCTCTGATCACGCTGTGTCTGCAGGGAGATCTGGATTCCATGGCCTGCTCTGATCACGATGTGTCTGCAGGGAGATCTGGATTCCATGGCCTGCTCTGGTCACGATGTGTCTGCAGGGAGATCTGGATTCCATGGCCTGCTCTGATCACGTTGTGTCTGTAGGGAGATCTGGATTCCATGGCCTGCTCTGATCATGTTGTGTCTGCAGGGAGATCTGGATTCCATGGCCTGCTCTGATCACGTTGTGTCTGTAGGGAGATCTGGATTCCATGGCCTGCTCTGATCACGTTGTGTCTGCAGGGAGATCTGGATTCCATGGCCTGCTCTAGTCACGTTGTGTCTGCAGGGAGATCTGGATTCCATGGCCTGCTCTGATCACGCTGTGTCTGCAGGGAGATCTGGATTCCATGGCCTGCTCTGATCACGTTGTGTCTGCAGGGAGATCTGGATTCCATGGCCTGCTCTGATCACGCTGTGTCTGCAGGGAGATCTGGATTCCATGGCCTGCTCTGATCACGATGTGTCTGCAGGGAGATCTGGATTCCATGGACTGCTCTGGTCACGCTGTGTCTGCAGGGAGATCTGGATTCCATGGACTGCTCTGGTCACGCTGTGTCTGCAGGGAGATCTGGATTCCATGGCCTGCTCTAGTCACGTTGTGTCTGCAGGGAGATCTGGATTCCATGGACTGCTCTGGTCACGTTGTGTCTGCAGGGAGATCTGGATTCCATGGCCTGCTCAAATCACGATGTATCTGCAGGGAGATCTGGATTCCATGGCCTGCTCTGATCATGTTGTGTCTGCAGGGAGATCTGGATTCCATGGCCTGCTCTGATCACGTTGTGTCTGCAGGGAGATCTGGATTCCATGGCCTGCTGTGGTCACGTTGTGTCTGCAGGGAGATCTGGATTCCATGGCCTGCTGTGGTCACGTTGTGTCTGTAGGGAGATCTGGATTCCATGGCCTGCTCTGATCACGTTGTGTCTGTAGGGAGATCTGGATTCCATGGCCTGCTCTGATCACGCTGTGTCTGCAGGGAGATCTGGATTCCATGGCCTGCTCTGGTCACGCTGTGTCTGCAGGGAGATCTGGATTCCATGGCCTGCTCTAGTCACGTTGTGTCTGCAGGGAGATCTGGATTCCATGGACTGCTCTGGTCACGTTGTGTCTGCAGGGAGATCTGGATTCCATGGCCTGCTCTGATCACGTTGTGTCTGCAGGGAGATCTGGATTCCATGGCCTGCTGTGGTCACGTTGTGTCTGCAGGGAGATCTGGATTCCATGGCCTGCTGTGGTCACGTTGTGTCTGTAGGGAGATCTGGATTCCATGGCCTGCTCTGATCACGCTGTGTCTGCAGGGAGATCTGGATTCCATGGCCTGCTCTGGTCACGCTGTGTCTGCAGGGAGATCTGGATTCCATGGCCTGCTCTAGTCACGTTGTGTCTGCAGGGAGATCTGGATTCCATGGCCTGCTCTGATCACGTTGTGTCTGCAGGGAGATCTGGATTCCATGGCCTGCTGTGGTCACGTTGTGTCTGTAGGGAGATATGGATTCCATGGCCTGCTCTGGTCACGTTGTGTCTGTAGGGAGATCTGGATTCCATGGCCTGCTCTGATCACGTTGTGTCTGTTGGGAGATCTGGATTCCATGGCCTGCTCTGATCATGTTGTGTCTGCAGGGAGATCTGGATTCCATGGCCTGCTCTGATCACGTTGTGTCTGCAGGGAGATCTGGATTCCATGGCCTGCTCTAGTCACGTTGTGTCTGCAGGGAGATCTGGATTCCATGGCCTGCTCTGATCACGTTGTGTCTGCAGGGAGATCTGGATTCCATGGCCTGCTGTGGTCACGTTGTGTCTGCAGGGAGATCTGGATTCCATGGCCTGCTCTGATCACGTTGTGTCTGTAGGGAGATCTGGATTCCATGGCCTGCTCTGATCACGTTGTGTCTGCAGGGAGATCTGGATTCCATGGCCTGCTGTGGTCACGTTGTGTCTGTAGGGAGATCTGGATTCCATGGCCTGCTGTGGTCACGTTGTGTCTGTAGGGAGATCTGGATTCCATGGCCTGCTCTGATCACGTTGTGTCTGCAGGGAGATCTGGATTCCATGGCCTGCTCTGGTCACGTTGTGTCTGCAGGGAGATCTGGATTCCATGGCCTGCTCTGATCACGTTGTGTCTGCAGGGAGATCTGGATTCCATGGCCTGCTCTGATCACGTTGTGTCTGCAGGGAGATCTGGATTCCATGGCCTGCTCTGGTCACGTTGTGTCTGCAGGGAGATCTGGATTCCATGGCCTGCTCTGATCACGTTGTGTCTGCAGGGAGATCTGGATTCCATGGCCTGCTCTGATCACGTTGCGTCTGCAGGGAGATCTGGATTCCATGGCCTGCTCTGATCACGTTGTGTCTGTTGGGAGATCTGGATTCCATGGCCTGCTCTGATCATGT
Source organism: Lithobates septentrionalis (assembly GCA_037952835.1). Classification (NCBI taxonomy): domain Eukaryota; kingdom Metazoa; phylum Chordata; class Amphibia; order Anura; family Ranidae; genus Lithobates; species Lithobates septentrionalis. The sequence goes on along the minus strand of JBBDGP010004814.1, from coordinate 58,257 downwards.
TGTGTCTGCAGGGAGATCTGGATTCCATGGCCTGCTCTGATCACGATGTGTCTGCAGGGAGATCTGGATTCCATGGCCTGCTCTGATCACGATGTGTCTGCAGGGAGATCTGGATTCCATGGCCTGCTCTGATCATGTTGTGTCTGCAGGGAGATCTGGATTCCATGGCCTGCTCTGATCACGTTGTGTCTGCAGGGAGATCTGGATTCCATGGCCTGCTCTGATCACGATGTGTCTGCAGGGAGATCTGGATTCCATGGCCTGCTCTGATCATGTTGTGTCTGCAGGGAGATCTGGATTCCATGGCCTGCTCTGATCACGTTGTGTTTGTAGGGAGATCTGGATTCCATGGCCTGCTCTGATCATGTTGTGTCTGTAGGGAGATCTGGATTCCATGGCCTGCTCTGGTCACGTTGTGTCTGCAGGGAGATCTGGATTCCATGGCCTGCTCTGGTCACGTTGTGTCTGCAGGGAGATCTGGATTCCATGGCCTGCTCTGGTCACGTTGTGTCTGCAGGGAGATCTGGATTCCATGGCCTGCTCTGATCACGTTGTGTCTGCAGGGAGATCTGGATTCCATGGCCTGCTCTGATCACGATGTGTCTGCAGGGAGATCTGGATTCCATGGCCTGCTCTGATCATGTTGTGTCTGTAGGGAGATCTGGATTCCATGGCCTGCTCTGATCATGTTGTGTCTGTAGGGAGATCTGGATTCCATGGCCTGCTCTGATCATGTTGTGTCTGCAGGGAGATCTGGATTCCATGGCCTGCTCTGGTCACGTTGTGTCTGTAGGGAGATCTGGATTCCATGGCCTGCTCTGATCATGTTGTGTCTGCAGGGAGATCTGGATTCCATGGCCTGCTCTGGTCACGTTGTGTCTGCAGGGAGATCTGGATTCCATGGCCTGCTCTGATCATGTTGTGTCTGTAGGGAGATCTGGATTCCATGGCCTGCTCTGATCACGTTGTGTCTGCAGGGAGATCTGGATTCCATGGCCTGCTCTGATCACGATGTGTCTGCAGGGAGATCTGGATTCCATGGCCTGCTCTGATCACGTTGTGTCTGCAGGGAGATCTGGATTCCATGGCCTGCTCTGATCATGTTGTGTCTGTAGGGAGATCTGGATTCCATGGCCTGCTCTGATCACGTTGTGTCTGCAGGGAGATCTGGATTCCATGGCCTGCTCTGATCACGATGTGTCTGCAGGGAGATCTGGATTCCATGGCCTGCTCTGATCATGTTGTGTCTGCAGGGAGATCTGGATTCCATGGCCTGCTCTGATCACGTTGTGTTTGTAGGGAGATCTGGATTCCATGGCCTGCTCTGATCATGTTGTGTCTGTAGGGAGATCTGGATTCCATGGCCTGCTCTGGTCACGTTGTGTCTGCAGGGAGATCTGGATTCCATGGCCTGCTCTGGTCACGTTGTGTCTGCAGGGAGATCTGGATTCCATGGCCTGCTCTGGTCACGTTGTGTCTGCAGGGAGATCTGGATTCCATGGCCTGCTCTGGTCACGTTGTGTCTGCAGGGAGATCTGGATTCCATGGCCTGCTCTGGTCACGTTGTGTCTTGGCTCTGCTCGTGTTGCTGCCAGCTCTTCCTTATAAGGTCCTGGTGGTGCCGACATCTGCTCAATGTTCCCACACTGCGGCATGCCAGAGAGCAGATTCTTCACAACTTGAAGGGTCACCGATCAGCCATAACATTAAGACCCCCCACCTAATATTGGGTAGGTCCCCCTTTCCTGACCCAACCAGGCATGGACTCCACTAGACCTCTGAAGGTACGCTGTGGCATCCGGCACCAAGCCCTCACTAGCAGATCCTTCAAGTCCTGTAAGTTGGGAGGTGCGGCCTCCATAGATCGGACTTGTTTTCCCGGCACATCCCCGCAGATGATCGATTGGATGGAAATTTGGAGGCCAAGTCAACACTTCAACCATGTTGTGTTCCTCAAACCATTATTGAACTCATCAGACCAGTCCACCTTCTTCCATTGCTCCTTGTTCCCCCTCTGGTGCTCACATGCCCATTGTAGGGGCTTTTGTCTGTGGAGACGGGTCAGCATGGGCACCCTGACAGGTCTGCGGCTACACAGCCCCCATACACCACACACTGCAATGTCATTTTATCTGCTCTCAACTTCGGGGACAACATGTTCACTTGCTGCCCAATACATCCCGCCCACTTTCAGGTGTCATTGTAACCAAATAATCCATATTATTCACCTGTCAGAATGTTCTGTCTGGTCGGTGTAGATTGCACTGTATTGGCGCAGTGTATGGGGTCCCGTCTGCTCACCGAAATAAGATAATCCAGTTATTGGTGGAGGACTCCGGCACAGAGCTCCCAGCTCTGCCCCCAATGCTGCAAGGGAGTCTCACTCCTCCCGGGGCTGGTGGATTTAGGTTTCTGTCCTTCTCTGCGATTGGCTGTAATTAGGACAGGTTTGCTGATGACATGTGACAGCGCAGACAGTGATGTGCGTTCCTCCGCCGCACTCCTTCGCAGATCATCAGTGGAACCCTCTCCGTTCCGGCCCATCACCCAAGATGCACAGAACACTCGCCCCCCAGGACACCCCGATGTACCCACCTGACCCTCAGGACACCCCGACGTACACACCTGACCCTCAGGACACCCCGATGTACCCACCTGACCTTCAGGACACCCCGACGTACACACCTGACCCTCAGGACACCCCAACGTACCCACCTGACCCTCAGGACACCCCGACGTATCCACCAGACCCTCAGGACACCCCGACGTATCCACCAGACCCTCAGGACACCCCGACGTACCCACCAGACCTTCAGGACACCCCGACGTATCCACCAGACCCTCAGGACACCCCGACGTACACACCAGACCCTCAGGAGACCCCGACGTACCCACCAGACCCTCAGGACACCCCGACGTATTCACCAGACCCTCAGGACACCCCGACGTATTCACCAGACCCTCAGGACACCCCGACGTATTCACCAGACCCTCAGGACACCCCGACGTACCCACCTGACCCTCAGGACACCCCGACGTACACACCTGACCCTCAGGACACCCCGACGTACCCTCCAGACCCTCAGGACACCCCGACGTATTCACCAGACCCTCAGGACACCCCGACGTACCCACCTGACCCTCAGGACACCCCGACGTACACACCTGACCCTCAGGATACCCCGACGTACCCTCCAGACCCTCAGGACACCCCGACGTATTCACCAGACCCTCAGGACACCCCGACGTACCCACCTGACCCTCAGGACACCCCGACGTACACACCTGACCCTCAGGACACCCCGATGTACACACCTGACCCTCAGCGTAACCCCGCCGTACCCACCTGACCTTTAGGACACCCCGACGTACCCACCTGACCCTCAGCGAAACCCCATGCACACAATAGAAAGCACCAGCCAATACATAGGTCAGAAGATTTTTTGGGTGATGTGTTGAGGGCCGATAATAAGCATACCGGCTGATACAACATAAACCGACACACCACAAACCACCATTCATTCATGCATACTGAACATCGCAAATGGGCCCCTAGGGTTTATTATAAGAGTCACACCATCCCATGCACACAGGTGAGACGTTGTATAATATTCTGCTGGGTCAGATCTGTGAGATGCGTCCACATGCACTGCCCATAGTGCGATGTGCCAACCTGCATTATAGTGCCTACCAATGACAGGGCAGGAGAAGACAGGGCAAAAAGGTACAAAATGTATAAATAAAAGGTCACTAAAAGAGAATGAGCCGATGGTGGGTCTATGAGTGTTTGGTGTTGGGGTCTCTAATCCCACAGGTTTAATGGCTGCAGTCAATGGTGGATGCAGAGCTGGACTATTAAGTGAGCTGATGGCATCTCTGTGTAGTTAGTGTTGAAGTCTGCCCACAAATGAAGCCGGTAGCGGGGCGCCAGTAACTGGCGGGCGCTGCACCGAATCAGTGAGGTGATCTGATGGCATCTAGTATTTGTATATTTTGAGTATTTGGTGTTGGGTCTCTCTATACCCAGAGATGAGGTCGGTATTGCGTCAGCAGTAGGTGGCAGGTTCTGGGTCAGTTGATGGCATCTGAGTATTTAGTGCTGGGGGTCTCACTAAGCCCACAGATGAATCCAGGAGAGGGACTGAAGTAAGAGGTGGGTGCTGGGCCAGACCAAATAAGTGAGCTGATGGTGTCTGAGTATTTGGCCAGTATAATGGATTCAGTAAGTGGCGGGTGCAGAGCTGGACTATTTAGGTGAGATGGTGGCATCTCTTAGGTGGTTGGGGTTGCAGTCTGCCCAGAGATGAGGCCATTAGAGATGGGGCACCAGTAATTGCCGGGTGCTGCACTGGATCAGATAAATGAGCTGATGGCGCCTTTATGAGTAGTTAGTGTTGGGTCTCTCTAAGCCCAGAGATGAGGCCGGTATTGAGACTGTATTAGGTGGCGGGTTCAGGGTCGACCCATTTGAGCGAGTTGATGTCGTTTGAGTATTTGGTGTTGGGGGTCTCACTAAGCCCATAGAAAAGGTCGTTATCATGGCTGTGGTAAGAGGTGGGTCCTGGGCAAGACCACATAGGTGAACTGATGGCGTCTGACTATTTGGTATTGTGTTCTATCTAAGCATAGAGGTGAGGCCAGTGGCGGTTCTACAGTAAGTAGGAAGTGCTGGTGGGCTGGATCATTTTAATAAACTAATGGAATCTCTGAGTATCTGGTGCTGAGGTCTCTCTAAGGACAGAGATGAGGCCGGTATTGAGGCTGCAGTAAGTGGTGGATTCTGGGTTGGACCAGATGGGTGAGTTGACTGCGTCTCTGAGTATTTGGTGTTAGGGCCTTTAAGCCCACAGAAAAGGCTGGTATCTTGGCTGTGGTAAGAGGTGGGTGCTGGGCCAAACCATGTAAGTGAGCTGATGGCATCTGAGTATTTGGTGTTTGGGTCTATCCAAGCATAGAGATGAGGCCAGTATCATGGCTGCAGTCAATGGCGGGTGCTGAGCTGTACTATTTGGGTATTTGGTGTTGGGGTCTCTCTAAGACCAGAGATAAGGTCGGTTGCAGGATGGCAATACAGTAAGTGGCAGGTGCTGGCCTGGACCAGTTAGGCAAGCTGTTGATATGTTTAAATAATTAGTGTTGGGGTTTCCCTAAGCCCAAGGACCAAGCCGGGATCATGACTGCAGCTGGTGGTGGGTGCAGAGCTGTACCATTTAGGCGAGCTGATAGCATCTCTGGGTATTTGGTGTTGGGGGTCTCTCTAAGCCCATAGAAAAGGCGGGTATCATGGAGGCAGTAAGTGGTGGTTGCTGGGCTAGGCCACATAGGTGATCTGATGGCATCTCCTTGTATTTGGTGTTAGGGTCTGCCCACAGAGGAGGCTGGTATCATGGCTGCATTAGGTGGTGGGGGCCGAGCCATATCAGGTGAGCTGATGTTATCTCTCAGTAATTGGCGTTGGGGGTCTCTCTAATCCCCCAGATGAGGTCGGTAGCGGCACCGTAGTAACTGGTGGATGGTGGGCTGGACCAGCTAGGTGAGAGAGGCAGGACCAGGCCTTGGCTCACCGGTAAGTGTACCTATGGTGGGATAAAACTATATAAACTTCCACTGGGAGGCGATAGCCAGACCCCTGAGTGATGAGACGTATGATCCATTGTCCTTTACAGCCCAAGAGCCAATCCCAGCCAGGACTCTTCAGGTTCTGCTCAAAATTTCTACCTTCCCCCAGAAAGGCCACTAGAAATGTTCAGCGTCCACCAACAACCAATCACAATCTCCATCTATCATCCCGACAGCTGGACACTAATGAGACGTTCAGCCCAATTGGTGGCCTCAGGTTGCTCAGTCACACCACACCACACACACACACCCATTAATGAATGTTTGAGCAGAACGTTGCCGGTGACATGAAAAATGTTTTTAATTTGATGTAGTCGGGGCCCCTCATGTCTCATCAGCTGCAAAGAGCAATCCACCCAGAGAGAGAACATGGAAAGGCACTCAGTGCTGAACTGGTGAACCAGCAGTACCAGTAACCCGGAGGGGGGAATAGTGACTCTACCATACACTATGAGGGATATGGAGAAGGTAAGGGGGGACTCCTCCATACACTGATCACCTTCAGGGATATGGAGAAGGGGAGGGGGACTCCTCCGTACACTGATCACCTTCAGGGATATAGAGAAGGTAAGGGGGGACTCCTCCATACACTGATCACCTTCAGGGATATGGAGAGGGTGAGGGGGGACTCCTCCGTACACTGATCACCTTCAGGGATATGGAGAAGGTAAGGGGGGACTCCTCTGTACACTGATCACCTTCAGGGATATGGAGAAGGTAAGGGGGGACTCCTCCATACACTGATCACCTTCAGGGATATGGAGAAGGGGAGGGGGACTCCTCCGTACACTGATCACCTTCAGGGATATAGAGAAGGTAAGGGGGGACTCCTCCATACACTGATCACCTTCAGGGATATGGAGAAGGTAAGGGGGGACTCCTCCATACACTGATCACCTTCAGGGATATGGAGAGGGTGAGGGGGGACTCCTCCGTACACTGATCACCTTCAGGGATATGGAGAAGGTAAGGGGGGACTCCTCCGTACACTGATCACCCTCAGGGATATGGAGAAGGGGAGGGGGACTCCTCCGTACACTGATCACCTTCAGGGATATAGAGAAGGTAAGGGGGGACTCCTCCATACACTGATCACCTTCAGGGATATGGAGAAGGTAAGGGGGGACTCCTCCATACACTGATCACCTTCAGGGATATGGAGAAGGTAAGGGGGGACTCCTCCGTACACTGATCACCTTCAGTGATATGGGGGGGGTAAAGGGGGACTCCTCCATACACTGATCACCTTCAGGGATATGGAGAAGGTAAGGGGGGACTCCTCCGTACACTGATCACCTTCAGGGATATGGAGAGGGTGAGGGGGGACTCCTCCGTACACTGATCACCTTCAGGGATATAGAGAGGGTAAGGGGGGACTCCTCCATACACTGATCACCTTCAGGGACATGGAGAAGGTAAGGGGGGACTCCTCCGTACACTGATCACCTTCAGGAATATGGAGAAGGTAAGGGGGGACTCCTCTGTACACTGATCACCCTCAGGGATATGGAGAAGGGGAGGGGGACTCCTCCGTACACTGATCACCTTCAGGGATATAGAGAAGGTAAGGGGGGACTCCTCCGTACACTGATCACCTTCAGGGATATAGAGAAGGTAAGGGGGGACTCCTCCATACACTGATCACCTTCAGGGATATGGAGAGGGTGAGGGGGGACTCCTCCGTACACTGATCACCTTCAGGGATATAGAGAGGGTAAGGGGGGACTCCTCCGTACACTGATCACCTTCAGGGATATAGAGAGGGTAAGGGGGGACTCCTCCGTACACTGATCACCTTCAGGGATATGGAGAGGGTGAGGGGGGACTCCTCCGTACACTGATCACCTTCAGGGATATAGAGAGGGTAAGGGGGGACTCCTCCATACACTGATCACCTTCAGGGACATGGAGAAGGTAAGGGGGGACTCCTCCGTACACTGATCACCTTCAGGGATATGGAGAGGGTGAGGGGGGACTCCTCCGTACACTGATCACCTTCAGGAATATGGAGAAGGTAAGGGGGGACTCCTCTGTACACTGATCACCCTCAGGGATATGGAGAAGGGGAGGGGGACTCCTCCGTACACTGATCACCTTCAGGGATATAGAGAAGGTAAGGGGGGACTCCTCCGTACACTGATCACCTTCAGGGATATGGAGAAGGTAAGGGGGGACTCCTCCGTACACTGATCACCTTCAGGGATATGGGGGGGGTAAAGGGGGACTCCTCCATACACTGATCACCTTCAGGGATATGGGGGGGGTAAAGGGGGACTCCTCCATACACTGATCACCTTCAGGGATATGGGGGGGGGTAAAGGGGGACTCCTCCGTACACCGATCACCTTCAGGGACATGGAGAGGGTAAGGGGGGACTCCTCCATACACTGATCACCTTCAGGGATATGGAGAAGGTAAGGGGGGACTCCTCCGTACACTGATCACCTTCAGGGATATGGAGAGGGTGAGGGGGGACTCCTCCGTACACTGATCACCTTCAGGGATATGGACAGGGTGAGGGGGGACTCCTCCGTACACTGATCACCTTCAGGGATATAGAGAGGGTAAGGGGGGACTCCTCCGTACACTGATCACCTTCAGGATTAAATACCTGACACCATTCACACTACAGCTGAACAAGTTTTGGGTACACTTTAAGCCTTGACAGGCCGGACGGCACAAATCTTCTCAGTGCCGGTGCAGAGCCCGAGAAGCGCATCGGCCGCAGGGAGCAGCTGGCCTTGTCACAGGCCATCAGTGTAATTCTCCTCAGCGGGATAAGCCCCGGGTGGAGGAGACATAAGACGGAGTTCCGGGATTAGAGCAGATTGGAAGGCTCCACCCACAATACCCAGCCTGGAGGACAGGAGGCAGGGGCCCGGCTCCCCGCAAGGTGTCCCACTCAGATATGAATCCGGAGCCCCCCTTTAAACAGGAGTCACACCCCCCCCCCCCCCTCCACACACACACACTATGACAATGATGATGAAGATGTGAATGAACGATGGGGGACAAGATGTCACTTGCTGCATCCATACAGCCATATTTTGGTGGCTCTACCACTTCCCTTTCAAAGAACATTCTTGTTTCATCCATTGTTGCATCCCACTGCTGCTGATCTACTGCAACCTCTCTCTGCCACTTCCTGCCTACAAGCTCTCCCTCCACCACTGTGTATTCATATATCCCAACTTTATGAGATGAGACAGAGGATGTAGGAAAAGGACACGCCCCCTTTCTCCACCATCCCACCCCTAAAGAACCCAGACATTAGTTTTAGGTCTTAGGGAACCCCTGCTAAACCTGTTCATTCGTGGGAAGAATGTTCCTTACATTGGTGATCAGTGAGAAGAATGTCCCTTACATTGGTGATCAGTGAGAAGAATGTCCCTTACATTGGTGATCAGTGGGAAGAATGTCCCTTACATTGGTGATCAGTGGGAAGAATGTCCCTTACATTGGTGATCAGTGGGAAGAATGTTCCTTACATTGGTGATCAGTGAGAAGAATGTTCCTTACATTGGTGATCAGTGGGAAGAATGTTCCTTACATTGGTGATCAGTGAGAAGAATGTTCTTTACATTGGTGGTCAGTGAGAAGAATGTTCCTTACATTGGTGATCAGTGAGAAGAATGTCCCTTACATTGGTGGTCAGTGAGAAGAATGTTCCTTACATTGGTGATCAGTGAGAAGAATGTCCCTTACATTGGTGATCAGTGAGAAGAATGTCCCTTACATTGGTGATCAGTGAGAAGAATGTTCCTTACATTGGTGATCAGTGGGAAGAATGTTCCTTACATTGGTGATCAGTGGGAAGAATGTTCCTTACATTGGTGATCAGTGGGAAGAATGTTCCTTACATTGGTGATCAGTGAGAAGAATGTTCCTTACATTGGTGATCAGTGAGAAGAATGTTCCTTACATTGGTGATCAGTGAGAAGAATGTTCCTTACATTGGTGATCAGTGGGAAGAATGTTCCTTACATTGGTGATCAGTGAGAAGAATGTTCCTTACATTGGTGATCAGTGAGAAGAATGTTCCTTACATTGGTGATCAGTGGGAAGAATGTTCCTTACATTGGTGATCAGTGAGAAGAATGTTCCTTACATTGGTGATCAGTGAGAAGAATGCTCCTTACATTGGTGGCCAACGCAAGACCCAACCCAGAGATCGACCAATAAAAGATCTAACCCAGAGGCCGGCCAGCACAAAATGCAACCCAGAAAGAGGACAACAAATGATCCAACCCATGAACTATTGTTAAAACTGTGTACACACAATACGAAAATCGGGCAAATGATTTCTTGATGCTTAACAGCAAGTTGAGCCCAAGGATGGAACTTATTGTCCAAAAATTCTCGAATGACATAGGCTTTTTTTTGTTGTTTATGACTTCTGATCATGCGCAGGTCTTTCGTATCGGATTTTTCCTGTAGGAAAACGACTCCCTCCAGAGGTGGTTCTGGCCAGCTCAGTAGATTGCTTTAAAAAAGGTCTGGATTCTTTCATAAATGTACAGAATATAACTGACATTTATAGGTAAAGTTGATCCAGGGAATATGCGATTGTCCCTTCGGAAGTTTTCGTTTAGAGAGTCTGAATCAGACGCCGAAAGTTGTGCACTCACTAAAAGAAAAGCAAAACGATCGATCCTCATACAGAATTTTTCGTATAGTTTGTACCCACCTTTAGACTGATAACGCCATTCACATGAACACTATATTAGGTGAGCACACATGTTATGTAATGTGCTGTAGTCTCAGGCGAACAGACCTGATTGCCCAGAAAAAAAACAAAACGATTCTGTGGGACCAATTGGTCACCTAGAGGGTTGCCAGGCACCCACAGACATCAACGTTTCCAGATTCCATCCTATCTGGAGATGGTTCTACGGGGGACCCTACAGACAGATGTCAGTCAGTGAGATGACCGCTCCTCACGGAAACACCAGGACAGCAATCCCACCACCAGCGTCCCTCAATTTATATCATATAAGGAAATGTACACCACACACTCCAATCCCCAAATTATAGGATACAGATCAATACATGGAGGGGAGACTAAACAGCCAATCGAGGAGCCGGCTGGAGAATACACACAGACAGCATGTACAAGGACGACCATGGCAGGGCGACAACCCAACACCTTGTATAATACACCGCACATCGAACACCTAGACTGTACACCGCACAGACCCGGGGGAGGATTAGTACTAAAGAATCAATACATTGATTGATTATGCACTTCAATCACCAAATCAGAGGAAGGTCAAAACAATAAAGAAGAATTTGCATCTATATACGATTGGAATAATCAATCACTGAGATTCTCAGCGACTTTAATAAATAAGTGTGTGTGTGTGTGTGTGTGTGTGTGTGTGTGTGTGTGTGTGTGTGTGTGTGTGTGTATATATATATATATATTTTGTACACTTTATATGTGAGATACATTGTGTGTGATTTGTATCCTGCACACAAATACTGCAGATTTATAGTGGAAATATACATTCATCAAAAGATACATTAAACACTGAATGCACACATTGTGTAAACACTGTATCAATATTAATCAGACACATTTTATATGTAAATATTGATCACATCTATAATATAAACACTGATCACATACATTGTATAAACATTGATCAGAGGTCCATTCCCCAATTGATACAGTAAACAACAACAACAACTGAATGCACACATTGTGTAAACACTGGACACACTGTATCAATACTGATCTGACACATTTTATACATAAATATTGATCACTTACATTGTATAAACATTGATCAGAAGTCCATTCATCAATTGATACATTAAACAACAACTGAATGCACACGATGTATCAATACTGATCACACACATTTTATATATAAATATTGATGAGATCTATTACATAAAACACTGATCACATACATTGTATATATAAATATTGATGACATACATTGTATATATAAATATTGATGACATACATTGTATAAACATTGATCAGGAGGTACACTAAACAAACACTGAGAGCACACAGTGTATAATCACTGATCACCTCCATGACATAAACACTACACATTGCACACACTCCATGCAAGCAACAAATGTCAGAGCTGTGCCCACACTCTGCCCTGGGCAGCAATGCTCACCTTTCTCAGGAATGCCATCCTGGGCCTGTAGTGCTGGCCCTGGTCTAGGTGTTTGACAGTCATGTTGGCTGCAGACAGATAGCAGCACACACACACAGCAGACACTCAGGTTGTGGTGGGCTCAGGGATTCTGCCCCTCTCCCAGCTCAGGATCCTCCAAACTGGAGCCAATCAGCAGCCACACAGCAGCTGTTCTCATTTGCATGCTCTGCTGAGTGGCTTCAGCACGGAATTAGGCCACCAGAGGGCGCACTGAGCACCTCTATTCTACAGAAGAGTCGCTTCATTTTCTGACCACTAGAGGCGCTGTGTACATGGTGACAGCTGAGAGCAATTAACCCTTTACCAGCCAGAGCAACAGAAACAAGACTGCCTGATTATATATTGTCTTCTTATTACTATTCACAGTATTATGTGTATATATATCTCTGACATATACCACAGCGCTGTACAGAGAACACTGAGCCAGTCACATCAGTCTCTGTACCAGAGGAGCTTACACTCTAACGTCCCCCAAAGTCACACACTATTATTATACATTTATAAAGCTCTGACATATACTGCAGTGCTGTACAGACCCGGGAACTCAGCACAGGGATGGTGGGAACCCCTCATAATGGGCACAGCGGGTGTACAGACCCGGGAACTCAGCACAGGGATGGTGGGAACCCCTCATAATGGGCACAGCGGGTGTACAGACCCGGGAACTCAGCACAGGGATGGTGGGAACCCCTCATAATGGGCACAGCGGGTGTACAGACCCGGGAACTCAGCACAGGGATGGTGAGAACCCCTCATAATGGGCACAGTGGGTGTACAGACCCGGGAACTCAGCACAGGGATGGTGGGAACTCCTCATAATGGGCACAGCGGGTGTACAGACCCGGGAACTCAGCACAGGGATGGTGAGAACCCCTCAAGGAATGTGACTTACCTTCCTAGGCGGGAGGGTGGTCTAGGGATGGTCAACCCTGTAGTCTTTTTCTCTCTGATGTTTCTGAAGTACAATCTTGGTAACATGTTGGCAGAGAGACCGCCTGGGTGGGTTGGTATTTTCCAGTCCTGGTTTAGGCCCTTTCTGCGAGACTGGGAAAATGGTGGGCCAGTGAAAAGCCTGAGGGTCAAGCATGAACAGCTCCCGGCTTATGTTGCCCCGTGTTTGAAAATGCTTCGGCAGTGGCAAGTAACAGCAGGAGAAGTCAGATCTCTTCCAAGGAAACTTCTTGAGAAGCGGATCATGAGCTCTGCTTTTTGCGAGCCACTGGCCTTGAGGGATTGCCCAAGCCTGGTTTTGGGGGTGGGTTTGCGATTGATTAATTTGGAGAGAATCCCAATGAAGTTTAGGGATCAGGCTTGGCTTGCCTTTCATGGAAAACTATATGTGAAGGGCAACTTGAAGTTTCTTTCCATGAGTGATCGGGGCTGCCCGAGAGTGGAGTGTGGAGGAGTGGTGGAGTCCATGGATCACTTTCTACTTCAATGCCCTTTTAATATAGAGGTGCACAAGAGGGTTGGGAGGGCTCTGAGTATACCCTTCCTCCCCCATATGAGTTATGCAGAGTGGGTGTGTGGGGCATTCCAGACTCGTCGGGATTATGATTTGGAAACACTTTTTTTAGTTAGTCTGGTAGTCCGTTATTTCACGTGGAGTGCACGGTGTCAGGTATCCTTACGGAGTAAAATCCTCCCTGTCGAAGTAGTGGTGCAGGACATTCTGGGTGAGGTTGGGAAGATTCGGGGTCTTGAGAAAGGCAGGTGGCAGCAGGAGGCCTGGGTAAGGGTGTGGAGGAATATCAGGACTCTGTAGCTGCTGCCTGTTGATCTCGGGGTGTGCGGCTTTTCTTTGTATTCTTGATTCACTCCCCTAGATTTTCAAGATGAAATATATTTTTGATAAAAGGCTACATGCATGGTGACGGTGATGTTCCTTAGTCTGGCTCTCCCATAGGGATTATGTAGTGCGCAATTTGGTTTGTACCATTTATTATGTTCTTGTTTTGTATTATCAAATTCAATTATTTTGTAAATATGTTTTATTTATTTATTATGGTTTTATTGTATATAAGTTGTTGTTTGTAAGATTTTCAATAAACAAAATTAACCCCTCATAATGGGCACAGCGGGTGTACAGATCTGGGTACTCAACACAGGGATGGTGGGAACCCCTCATAATGGGCACAGCGGGTGTACAGACCCGGGAACTCAGCACAGGGATGGTGGGAACCTCTCATAATGGGCACAGCATGTGTACAGACCCGGGAACTCAGCACAGGGATGGTGGGAACCCCTCATAATGGGCACAGTGGGTGTACAGACCCGGGAACTCAGCACAGGGATGGTGAGAACCCCTCATAATGGGCACAGCGGGTGTACAGACCCGGGAACTCAGCACAGGGATGGTGAGAACCCCTCATAATGGGCACAGCGGGTGTACAGACCCGGGAACTCAGCACAGGGATGGTGGGAACTCCTCATAATGGGCACAGCGGGTGTACAGATCTGAGAACTCAGCACAGGGATGGTGAGAACCCCTCATAATGGGCACAGCGGGTGTACAGATCTGGGTACTCAACACTGGGATGGTGGGAACCTCTCATAATGGGCACAGCGGGTGTACAGACCCGGGAACTCAGTACAGGGATGGTGAGAACCCCTCATAATGGGCACAGCGGGTGTACAGACCTGAGAACTCAGCACAGGGATGGTGGGAACCCCTCATAATGGGAACAGCGGGTGTACAGACCCGGGAACTCAGCACAGGGATGGTGGGAACCCCTCATAATGGGCACAGCGGGTGTACAGACCTGGGTACTCGACACAGGGATGGTGGGAACCTCTCATAATGGGCACGGCGGGTGTACAGACCTGGGAACTCAGCACAGGGATGATGGGAACCCCTCATAATGAGCACAGCGGGTGTACAGACCCGGGAACTTAGCACAGGGATGATGGGAACCTCTCATAATGGGCACAGCGGGTGTACAAACCCGGGAACTCAGCACAGGGATGGTGGGAACCCCTCATAATGGGCACAGCGGGTGCACAGACCCGGGAACTCAGCACAGGGATGATGGGAACCTCTCATAATGGGCACAGCGGGTGTACAAACCCGGGAACTTAGCACAGGGATGATGGGAACCCCTCATAATGGGCACAGCGGTGCACAGACCCGGGAACTCAGCACAGGGATGGTGGGAACCCCTCATAATGGGCACAGCGGGTGTACAGACCCAGGAACTCAGCACAGGGATGGTGGGAAACTGCCATTCCACTCCCTGACAGCGAGGTGTGAGGTTGCTGGTTCCTTTGCTCCTGTGCTTCCAGAGACCAGGGGCTAGAGTTGCTCCTCTGCCCCAGGAGTGATGCAGGATCCTGGGGAGGACCCTGGTGGAGGCCCCCTGGATAGGCCTTAGCCTGTGGACGACACTGGGCCTGGCCCAAGGAAAGATGAGTCCCTGTCTGCCTTTAGACGGAGGGTTATTGAAACGCTGAAGCGGATTGAGAAGGAAGAGGAGAAGTTGGTGGCTTTGAAAAATGAATTTAAAAAGAAAAAGCAGATTTGTGCCAAAGTGTTCAGCAAGAAAAGAGCGGCTCTGAGGCCTGAGCTGAAAGACCTGGAACAAGCTCTGCGGAAGCAGAAAGAACTGGTGAGTTCTCTGAAGGAGAATAGTGGAGCATTTAAAGAGAAATATAAGAATGAAGAAAGATTCAACCAAATGAGAAGAGGAGCCGCTTCCTGCATGGAGGGTGAGGAGACCAGCGAGGAGATGCAGCTACAGCAGAGAGTGAGAAAGTGGGCCCGGAGGATAAGCCCAGCTCTGCAACACCTCAGACATCTGCTGAGCCCTCAATGGTGGAGGCCTCTGTCCCCTTCACTCCCCAGCAATGTGGAACATCTGAGCAGGAGGTTGAAGGTTCTGGCATGCTGGATTTCATCAATAAACTTGAATCACCTCCAGGTGTGGCTTCCCAGGATGGTGAGGAAAAGATGGACGCCGTTCCTAGCCCTGTGGAAGAAAGACCTGTGGAGAGACAAGGTGCAGGTACAGTGTGTGTGCAGGATGATGGTGTGAACTTTAATGACATTGTGCTTGCTGAGGGTTGTAGTGCTGCAGGCAGTCAGCCCAGACCCATAGACAATGTGCAGCATGCAATAACATCTGCTAATAACTGTCAGCTTCAGTCTGCAGAGAGGTCCATGGACAATACAGAGACTTTGCCTGGACCAGGCACAGCAGCTGTTCCTGTCAATGGTGGAGGAGATGCTGGGTGCAGTAGTGCTACAACTTTCCAGGAGTCTGCAGCAGCCATGACTGTGATTGATCCCAGGAGAAAAACTGTGTGTTCAGAGGAGGGGGAGGGGGAGGGTCCTGCCTCTGCTAATCAGAAGACTGCTATCCCAGCTGATTCAGACTCTCTGCCAGCAGGTTTGATTGTGTCTAAGGACAGGACTGCAAATGCTGCTGGTGGAAGAAAAACTTATGCTGGTGCTGCTACAGGATCTGGGAAGGGACAGCAAGCAGGGAGGGAGCATGAAAATGGTTTATCTTCCTCCCTGTTTAAAAGGAGGAATGTTGTGCAATTAAAATGGGAAGGCAGTGGAATCCCCCCACATAGGAGGGCAGTGGTGGATAAAATCCTGCAGATGGGGTTTACACCCACAGATATCTTCGCCCTGATCAGTCCGGCAGGTTCCTATGAATATGATTTGTCCTTTATCCGTCCGGGGTCTTTGGACATATTTTGGGAGAAGTATGAACACGTGTGTAGGGGCCTGCCGGACTGGAAAGGGCTCATCCCAAAGCTTGTTTCACGCCAGCCCCTCATTAAAATGGTCACAATTTTGGTCCGCAATGAATCCATACCACAAGGGGATTTATCTGTATGGTTGAGGAGGTATGGAGACGTCCTGAGCCCCCTAAAAAAGATTGTAGATGATCGGGGAATATGGACGGGGGGATGGTCTGTGCAGCTAAAATTAAAGGTTGTTGACAATGTCGTCCAGCATCTGCCATCCTCAGCTTTCCTGGGGAGGGACAGGCTGACCATCTTCTATCCAGGCCAGCCAAAGCTCTGCAATAAGTGTGGAGATAAAGGGCATCTTGCATCCTCCTGTCCAGTGATGAAGTGCTCTCTGTGTCAGGGTATAGGACATTTGGCGAAGGACTGTAATATCATCAGGTGCAATCTGTGCAATGCGGTGGGACATCCTTACAGTCGGTGTCCTGAGGCAATGCACAACAATCCTGAGCTCATGAGAGAGTTCTTCCGCCTGGACATGGAGGATGCTCAGAGCTCAGCAGCTGGGGTGCCTGTGAGTCCATCTGAGTCTGTGCCAATACTTTATGTGTCTCCCCAGTCTGTGGTGCCCCAGTCTGTGCCAATACCTTATGTGTCTCCCCAGTCTGTGGTGCCCCAGTCTGTGTCCAATCCTTCTGTGTCTGTGTCTTCTAAAATAGCAGAGGCAGCAAGAGGTGCTGAGGCAGGTGCGTCAGGTGTGGTGCCAACCCCCCTCCCCCGACGCTGCAGGGTTTCTATTGAGGATCGTGGGGTGCAGAGGAGTGGGGAGGATGGTGGAGAGGCTGGCCTGGTGGTAGATAAGGGAAGGGGAGTGGGGGGGAGGGGGTGAAGGGGAGGATAGGGGTGGGGAGGCTGTTGAGTCTGGTTTGTCTAAGGATGATATGGAGTGGTTGGAGGATAGGAGGAGGAGGGGCAAAAGAAGAAAAAAGGGGGTTCAGTTACCTTAAATCCTAAATTTTTTTCCTTTAGAAAATAAGTTTGAGGTCCTTTCAGATGATGAGGATGATGAATGGGACTCATTCAGTTCTGCATCCTCTATGGAGGATGAGTGCCAGGGTGCAACGAAGCGCGCTGGTTCTCCAGGAAGAGGGAGTAGTCAGGCTAAGAAACGGCTGCCTCAACTACCCTAATGGCAGTTCCCACTCCGTTAAAAGTGGCAACCATTAATGTAGCCAGCTTAAGATCAGTAAGTGCTCGTCATATGGCCTTATTTTTGCTCAGCGAGTTTGATGCTGACATTTTGTTTTTACAAGAAACCCATCTGAGTAGTCTGGCCGATATACATCTGGCAAAGAAGGAGTGGAGACGTAGTCCCTCATTTTGGTCACTTGAGGCCGAGCCTTACAGCGGAGTTGCAGTCCTTTTTTCTGGTATGGTAACGTGCCGGCGGGTAATTGAGGTAGAGATAGGGAGATGCATGGTCTTAGACGTCTCTGTGAAGGGGCAGGACTTGCGCCTGATTAACATCTATGGTCCCCAGGCGAAGTGGGACAGGAAATGCCTCTTTACAAAGATTAAGCCTTTTCTTTTTACGGCCCAGCAGGTGATTTCAACACCATTACTAGGTCTAAAGACAGGAGAGGTTTCAGAGATAAGCTGGGCTATGACACCCTTTTTCTTAATGCGATAGTTAGGGAAGCAGGTCTGGTAGATGCGCACATTAAGCGCTGCCCAGACAGCACGGGGTTCACTTTTCAGCGAGGTAGTAGTCAGAGTAGGATAGATAGGTTTTTTTTTAAAGGGAGACTCCGCTTTTTCGGCACCTGTGTGTCGGGCAGTGGAGTTTTCTGATCACTGTATTCTATCTGTGACTCTGAATGCCCCAGACATGCCACCTAGGGGGAGGGGTATCTGGAGATTGAATTCGGCCCTCCTGGAAGATGAGAGAGTAAGACAATCCTTTGAGGATTTTTTTCAAGCACAGGTAACGATCCTAGACTTTTGCAACAGCAAGTCAGAATGGTGGGAGCTTGTTAAACAGCGGACTGTTGGGCTTTTCAAGGCCATAGGAAGAAAGAAGCAGCAAGATAAGTATATCACCTACCAGCGTTTGCGGAGGAAACTTGACCACCTTGTTTCGAATGGAGGAGATTCTGGGGCGATCTCTGAAGTGAAGCTCCTCCTTAGGAGACATCAATATGACCGGCACGCCAGGTTCAGGAGAGGGATTACGGGAAATACCATTCGCCTGACCCTTACCAGAACTGTAAACAGAGCGTAGCAGTTAAGACGGTAAATGGCCTGAGGGACAGTACGGGCTCTCTGACGAAGTCTAGGTCAGGGATCCTGGAGGTTGTCAGGTCATACTATGCTGATCTCCTGGGAGGAAGAAACCTTGATCGGACAAGGATGTTGGGTTTTTTGGACTCTACACCAGGACTGGAAAGTAATGTTCCTTTGATGAATTTGACAGATGAAATCACTGCAGATGAGGTAATTCAGGCTATTGATAAACTAGCCATCAAGAAAACGCCAGGGCCAGATGGTCTGACAGCCGAGTTCTATAAATGTTTTAAGACGATCCTGGCTCCCTACCTTGCGGAGGTGTTTAATGGCTGTTTGAATGAGGGTTCTCTCCCTCCCTCCATGAGGCAATCTGCAGTGATCCTTCTGTCAAAGGGTAAAGATCCTTCGATGATTGGGAATTGGCGCCCCATTAGCCTTCTTAATGTCGATAGAAAGATACCGGCAAAGATTTTCTTCTGTTTTTCTCTCGGGGACTGCGGAGGCGCAGGAGGTGGTCTCAGTGATAGGGCAGTATGCAGGGGCATCAGGTTCAAAGGTCAACCAGGACAAGTGTGAAGCTTTCTGGATGGGTGTGGAAGGTGAGAGCTTTGTTCTCCCGGATGACTTCCCGGAGCCCCAACAAAAAATTCGAGTTCTAGGCATTGAATTCGGCCCAGGTGACTATGGTCATGCAAATTGGGTGAACAGGCTGGAGAATGCCGATGCCAAGGTGGCAAGCTGGAAAGGTTGGCAGCTTTCCTTGAGGGAAAAGGTTGATCTGATCAAGACTTACCTGATTCCGATTTTTCTGTATGTCAGTTTTATTTGCATTTTGCCAGTTTGTCTCTATACCAGGATCTATAGTTGTTTCTTCCAGCTGTTATGGGGGAACAGAATAAACCTTGTCAAAAGGAATGTGACTTACCTTCCTAGGCGGGAGGGTGGTCTAGGGATGATCAACCCTGTAGTCTTTTTCTCTCTGATGTTTGTGAAGTACAATCTTGGTAACATGTTGGCAGAGAGACCGCCTGGGTGGGTTGGTATTTTCCAGTCCTGGTTTAGGCCCTTTCTGCGAGACTGGGAAAATGGTGGGCCAGTGAAAAGCCTGAGGGTCAAGCATGAACAGCTCCCAGCTTATGTTGCCCCGTGTTTGAAAATGCTTCGGCAGTGGCAAGTAACAGCAGGAGAAGTCAGATCTCTTCCAAGGAAACTTCTTGAGAAGCGGATCATGAGCTCTGCTTTTTGCGAGCCACTGGCCTTGAGGGATTGCCCAAGCCTGGTTTTGGGG
Source organism: Lithobates septentrionalis (assembly GCA_037952835.1). NCBI lineage: Eukaryota > Metazoa > Chordata > Amphibia > Anura > Ranidae > Lithobates > Lithobates septentrionalis. The sequence goes on along the minus strand of JBBDGP010004814.1, from coordinate 38,187 downwards.
GTGGGTTTGCGATTGATTAATTTGGAGGGAATCCCAATGAAGTTTAGGGATCAGGCTTGGCTTGCCTTTCATGGAAAACTATATGTGAAGGGCAACTTGAAGTTTCTTTCCATGAGTGATCGGGGCTGCCCGAGAGTGGAGTGTGGAGGAGTAGTGGAGTCCATGGATCACTTTCTACTTCAATGCCCTTTTAATATAGAGGTGTACAAGAGGGTGGGGAGGGCTCTGAGTATACCCTTCCTCCCCCATATGAGTTATGCAGAGTGGGTGTATGGGGCATTCCAGACTCATCGGGATTATGATTTGGAAACACTTTTTTTAGTTAGTCTAGTAGTCCGTTATTTCACGTGGAGTGCACGGTGTCAGGTATCCTTACGGAGTAAAATCCTCCCTGTGGAAGTGGTGATGCAGGACATTCTGGGTGAGGTTGGGAAGATTCGGGGTCTTGAGAAAGGCAGGTGGCAGCAGGAAGCCTGGGTAAGGGCGTGGAGGAATATCAGGACTCTGTAGCTGCTGCCTGTTGATCTCGGGGTGTGCAGCTTTTCTTTGTATTCTTGATTCACTCCCCTAGATTTTCAAGATGAAATCTATTTTTGATAAAAGGCTCCATGCATGGTGACGGTGATGTTCCTTAGTCTGGCTCTCCTGTAGGGATTGTGTTGTGCGCAATTTGGTTTGTACCGTTTATTATGTTCTTGTTTTGTAGAATCAAATTCAATTATTTTGTAAATATGTTTTATTTATTGATTATGGTTTTATTGTATATAAGTTGTTGTTTGTAAGATTTTTCAATAAACAAAATTAACCCCTCATAATGGGCAAAGCGGGTGTACAGACCCGGGAACTCAGCACAGGGATGGTGAGAACCCCTCATAATGGGCACAGCGGGTGTACAGACCCGGGAACTCAGCACAGGGATGGTGAGAACCCCTCATAATGGGCACAGCGGGTGTACAGACCCGGGAACTCAGCACAGGGATGGTGAGAACCCCTCATAATGGGCACAGCGGGTGTACAGACCCGGGAACTCAGCACAGGGATGGTGGGAACCCCTCATAATGGGCACAGCGGGTGTACAGACCCGGGAACTCAGCACAGGGATGGTGGGAACCCCTCATAATGGGCACAGCGGGTGTACAGACCCGGGAACTCAGCACAGGGATGGTGGGAACCCCTCATAATGGGCACAGCGGGTGTACAGACCCGGGAACTCAGCACAGGGATGGTGGGAACCCCTCATAATGGGCACAGCGGGTGTACAGACCCGAGAACTCAGCACAGGGATGGTGGGAACCCCTCATAATGGGCACAGCGGGTGTACAGACCCGGGAACTCAGCACAGGGATGGTGGGACCCCTCATAATGGGCACAGCGGGTGTACAGACCCAGGAACTCAGCACAGGGATGGTGGGAACCCCTCATAATGGGCACAGCGGGTGTACAGACCCGGGAACTCAGTACAGGGATGGTGGGAACCCCTCATAATGGGCACAGTGGGTGTACAGACCCGGGAACTCAGCACAGGGATGGTGGGAACTCCTCATAATGGGCACAGCGGGTGTACAGACCCGGGAACTCAGCACAGGGATGGTGGGAACCCCTCATAATGGGCACAGCGGGTGTACAGACCCGGGAACTCAGCACAGGGATGGTGAGAACCCCTCATAATGGGCACAGCGGGTGTACAGACCCGGGAACTCAGCACAGGGATGGTGGGAACCCCTCATAATGGGCACAGCGGGTGTACAGACCCGGGAACTCAGCACAGGGATGGTGGGAACCCCTCATAATGGGCACAGCGGGTGTACAGACCCAGGAACTCAGCACAGGGATGGTGGGAACCCCTCATAATGGGCACAGCGGGTGTACAGACCCGAGAACTCAGCACAGGGATGGTGGGACCCCTCATAATGGGCACAGCGGGTGTACAGACCCAGGAACTCAGCACAGGGATGGTGGGAACCCCTCATAATGGGCACAGCGGGTGTACAGACCCGGGAACTCAGCACAGGGATGGTGGGAACCCCTCATAATGGGCACAGCGGGTGTACAGACCCGGGAACTCAGCACAGGGATGGTGGGAACCCCTCATAATGGGCACAGCGGGTGTACAGACCCAGGAACTCAGCACAGGGATGGTGGGAACCCCTCATAATGGGCACAGCGGGTGTACAGACCCGGGAACTCAGCACAGGGATGGTGGGAACCCCTCATAATGGGCACAGCGGGTGTACAGACCCAGGAACTCAGCACAGGGATGGTGGGAACCCCTCATAATGGGCACAGCGGGTGTACAGACCCGGGAACTCAGTACAGGGATGGTGGGAACCCCTCATAATGGGCACAGTGGGTGTACAGACCCGGGAACTCAGCACAGGGATGGTGGGAACTCCTCATAATGGGCACAGCGGGTGTACAGACCCGGGAACTCAGCACAGGGATGGTGAGAACCCCTCATAATGGGCACAGCGGGTGTACAGACCCGGGAACTCAGCACAGGGATGGTGGGAACCCCTCATAATGGGCACAGCGGGTGTACAGACCCGGGAACTCAGCACAGGGATGGTGGGAACCCCTCATAATGGGCACAGCGGGTGTACAGACCCAGGAACTCAGCACAGGGATGGTGGGAACCCCTCATAATGGGCACAGCGGGTGTACAGACCCGAGAACTCAGCACAGGGATGGTGGGACCCCTCATAATGGGCACAGCGGGTGTACAGACCCAGGAACTCAGCACAGGGATGGTGGGAACCCCTCATAATGGGCACAGCGGGTGTACAGACCCGGGAACTCAGCACAGGGATGGTGGGAACCCCTCATAATGGGCACAGCGGGTGTACAGACCCAGGAACTCAGCACAGGGATGGTGGGAACCCCTCATAATGGGCACAGCGGGTGTACAGACCCAGGAACTCAGCACAGGGATGGTGGGAACCCCTCATAATGGGCACAGCGGGTGTACAGACCCAGGAACTCAGCACAGGGATGGTGGGAACCCCTCATAATGGGCACAGTGGGTGAGTAATGTTAGGTGTGGGTGGAGTTCCCCTTTACTGATTGGGTGATTGGCAGATTTTCTGACCTATGATGGGAGGTGTACGGGTTCATCTCAGGTCTTGTGTACAGTGAAGATAATTCCGCCACACATGGAGGGGGGGGAGGGGAGGGGTTCTGTAGTCCTGTCTTAGGGTAACAACACTGCTCATTTCCCATGCAGTCAGCGTTGTCACCCTAGGTCATGATCCCCAGGTGAAGAATTGTGATGAATAGAGGAATGATGAGATACAATCTGTTCTTTGGATACATTGATACATCAGGAGATCTCTGTGTGCAGAGGGGGGGGGGGGGGGGGTGACACACATTCCCGCACATTGGGATCCTCGTGTTACGGATGAAGACGGATCTTCCAGAAATGTCACTTCTGAGTGGATAGAAAACAAATTCTGGGAATCCTCAGCCAGCGGAAATGGGGCCCCTGGAATGTCCCGGGAATCCTCACCTGGCGGGGATGGGGCCCCTGGAATGTCCCGGGAATCCTCAGCCGGTGGGGACGGGGCCCCTGGAGTGTCCCGGGAATCCTCAGCCGGTGGGGATGGGGCCCCTGGAATGTTCCGGGAATCCTCAGCCGGTGGGGATGGGGCCCCTGGAATGTCCCGGAAATCCTCAGCCGGCGGGGACGGGGCCCCTGGAATGTCCCGGGAATCCTCAGCCTGTGGGGACGGGGCCCCTGGAGTGTCCCGGGAATCCTCAGCCGGTGGGGATGGGGCTCCTGGAATGTTTTGGGAATCCTCAGCCGGCGGGGATGGGGCCCCTGGAGTGTCCCCGGAATCCTCAGCCGGTGTGGGGATGGGGCCCCTGGAATGTCCCGGGAATCCTCAGCCGGCAGGGATGGGGCTCCTGGAATGTTTTGGGAATCCTCAGCCTGTGGGGGCGGGGCCCCTGGAGTGTCCCGGGAATCCTCAGCCAGCAGGGATGGGGCTCCTGGAATGTTTTGGGAATCTTCAGCCGGCGGGGATGGGGCCCCTGGAGTGTCCCGGAAATCCTCAGCCGGTGGGGACGGGGCCCCTGGAGTGTCCCGGGAATCCTCAGCCGGTGGGGATGGGGTTTCTGGAATGTCCCAGGAATCCTCAGCCGGCGGGGATGGGGCCCCTGGAGTGTCCCGGAAATCCTCAGCCGGTGGGGACGGGGCCCCTGGAGTGTCCCGGGAATCCTCAGCCGGCGGGGATGGGGCCCCTGGAGTGTCCCGGGAATCCTCAGCCGGCGGGGACGGGGCCCCTGGAGTGTCCCGGGAATCCTCAGCCGGCGGGGATGGGGTTTCTGGAATGTCCCGGGAATCCTCAGCCGGTGGGGATGGGGCCCCTGGAGTGTCCCGGGAATCCTCAGCCGGCGGGGACGGGGCCCCTGGAGTGTCCCGAGAATCCTCAGCCAGCAGGGATGGGGCTCCTGGAATGTTTTGGGAATCCTCAGCCGGCGGGGATGGGGCCCCTGGAATGTTTTGGGAATCCTCAGCCGGCGGGGATGGGGCCCCTGGAATGTCCCAGGAATCCTCAGCCGGTGGGGATGGGGTTTCTGGAGTGTCCCGGGAATCCTCAGCCGGTGGGGACGGGGCTCCTGGAGTGTCCCGGGAATCCTCAGCCGGTGGGGACGGGGCTCCTGGAGTGTCCCGGGAATCCTCAGCCGGCAGGGATGGGGCTCCTGGAATGTTTTGGGAATCCTCAGCCAGCGGGGATGGGACCCCTGGAATGTCCCGGGAATCCTCAGCCAGCGGGGATGGGACCCCTGGAATGTCCCGGGAATCCTCAGCCGGTGGGAATAGGGCCCCTGGAATGTCCCAGGAATGGTGGGAGCTCCGTCTCTGGTGGGGGACAAGTTTCATTCCCCGGGGAGGAGGCAGAGGATCCCAAGAACGGATCACACCCAGAGCCGGACAGCAAACTTCCCCTTTCACTTCTGTATTGGTGTGGGGTGAGCTCACCCCCATTCCCCTCCCCCCCTCGTCCCACAGACAAAACACTTCCCATTCTGACCTTGTTATAGTGAGGAAGGGTTAGAGCCCCTGTCTGCTTTTACTGCGATTCAGGACTTCATGACAGAGATCGCTCCTCACTTCCTGTCCCGGTGACAACATTTTACCAGACAGGAAGTGAGGGGAAATCTGCAACAAGGGCACAGAGAAATACAAATGCTTTTCCTTATTTACATAGGGGAAGGCTAGAGCCCCTGGAAGGCTTTTACTGGTGTCACAGGCTGGACTAGCAGATTTAGATACACCAACGCAATAAAGCCAAACCCCCCTCAGCTCACTTTTTATAATCAGTTACAGCAACACAGTTTATTTTGTGCCTTTGGGATAAATTATTTACATCAATAAAAGCTGATCATTGTAAGCACCCCTGTCAGTGGTAAAATGGTTTGTCCCATCCCTGTAAACTGATACATTCTACTGGAGAGCTTGTTCTGTTGAGAAACAACAGACTTACTGGCTGGATCGTCAGATAAAAATAAGGCAAAGAAAGTCTAAAAAAAGAAAAACGAATGCAGCCGTCACATCTGATTGGTCAGACGCAATATAAGAAATGTTTTCCTTTATTCTGTATAATGATACATTGTAACTCAGGAAAACGCCACCGAGATCAATACGGCTCCATTCACACTTGTGTGATTCCGTGGACCCCATCCCCGCCGGCTGAGGATTCCCGGGACATTCCAGGGGCCCCATCCCCGCCAGCTGAGGATTCCCGGGACATTCCAGGGGCCCCGTCCCCGCCGGCTGAGGATTCCCGGGACATTCCTTGGGCCCCGTCCCCGCCGACTGAGGATTCCCGGGACATTCCAGGGGCCCCATCCCCGCCGGCTGAGGATTCCCGGACATTCCAGGGGCCCCATCCCCGCCAGCTGAGGATTCCCGGGACATTCCAGGGGCCCCGTCCCCGCCGGCTGAGGATTCCCGGGACATTCCTTGGGCCCCGTCCCCGCCGACTGAGGATTCCCGGGACATTCCAGGGGCCCCATCCCCGCCGGCTGAGGATTCCCGGGAAATTCCAGGGGCCCCATCCCCGCCGGCTGAGGATTCCTGGGACATTCCAGGGGACTCATCCCCACCGGCTGAGGATTCCCGGGACATTCCAGGGGCCCCGTCCCTGGGACATTCCAGGGGCCCATCCCCGCCGCTGAGGATTCCCGGGATATTCCAGGGGCCCCACCCCCTAGGCTGAGGATTCCCGGGATATTTCAGGGGCCCCATCTCCGCCGGCTGATTGAGGGGGTAAAAGGCGGACAACGAGCAGGCAGTCACTGCTGACCTGTCCTTCAGGAAATGCTAGTTCTCTGGCTGTCAGGACTGAGTCTGAGGGACAAGTCACACCAGAAAAAGTGCGGGAAACTCACGTTTTGTGTGCTTCTCCCGCACAAGGGTGAGCACCAAACCCCCCCCCGAGGTTCACTAACGCACTGATTCAGCAGTCACTGGTTTGGACTCCCGATCATATGACCACTGTGACAGCCAATCACAAGACTGGGAACCAAACCTCTCAGCGTTATAGATGTGTCAGGAGGCGGGGCCAGGGATTAAAGCCTCATCCTTATCTGGTCAGCTAATTATACGGCTTCTTATGTATTATGTTAGTGCATCAATCTATAGGGAAGCCGCCCTGTGCTAGCAGCGCGCCGCTGTTCTCACACCTCAGTTTAGGTCTCTGACCCGCCCCCTGGACACTGCTCCAATCACAGGTAATGTGGGAGTGGTTGATTGGAGTATTCTTTACAGGGCTCTGCTTTGTGCCCACCCCTCTTGGACACTGCTCCAATCACAGGTAATGTGGGAGTGGTTGATTGGAGTATTGTTTACAGGGCTCTGCTTTGTGCCGTATATGAGAAGTGTAACTGATTTTCCACAGCTGGTTACTCAGCAATGACAGTGAGAGAGTAGAAAGTAGCAATGATGTCCACCTTGTGGTGTAATGTTCTACAACCAGTGCCAGGTCATCTAGAGCCCAGGGCGAACATACCAAATTGCGTGCCCCCCCCAAGATGTAGAGCATGTGTCAGCAAAAATCCCCCCACCCTATAAAAATCGAGCACTCATCTGCATGCCCGCATGCTTCCCCCTTCCCCCCCCAAGCATAAATTCACACTCCTCCCAGTACAAATCCACTCCCCTACTGAAATTAGCTCCTTCCCAGCACACATCTTTGCCCCCCCATCACAAATCCCCCCCCCCAAAAAAAAGCCCCCCTCATAGCTAAAACCCCTACAATGTCATAATTGAGGGCAATTCCTCTCCCCCCACTCCAAATCCCCCCCAGCACAATTTTCCCTCTAACAATTCCCCATCCTAGCACAAATCCCCCCCCCCCCCCAAGTTCCACTCCTAGTACAAATACCCCCCAATCATTCATAATACCACAAATCCCCCCCCCCCTAAGTTCCACTCCTAGTACAAATACCCCCCGATCATCCATAATAGCACAAATCACCCCCCAAGTTCCACTCCTAGTACAAATACCCCCAATCATCCATAATAGCACAAATCACCCTCCCCAACAAAAAAATGTCCGCCCCCCAAAAAAATGTCCGCCCCCCCCCCCCCCCGCGGCACAAATCCCTTTCCCCCTCTACCATATCGCCTTTTCTACCACAAACCCCAAATCCCCTCCCTAGCACAAATCCCCCCCCCCCCCAAAGTTCCACTCCTAGTACAAATACCCCCCAATCATCCATAATAGCACAAATCCCCCCCCCCAACAAAAGAGTCCCCTCACAGCACAAATCCCCCTACCATATCACCTTTTCTAGCACAAACCCCAAATCCCCCTCCTAGCACAAATCCTGCCCCCCCCATCCCAACGCAAATCCCCCCAATACACCAATCTTAGTACACCTCCACAAATGTCCCCTTCTAGAACCATTCTTACCCCCTGCTGCCCCCTCCCAATTTCCTCCTCCTAACACAAATCCCCTCCCCCAAAGTTCCCCTCCTAGTACAAATACCCCCCAATCATCCATAATAGCACAACCCCCCGCCCTCCAAAAAAAAATGTCCCCTCCTAGCACAAATCCTCTCCCCCACTACCATATCACCTTTTCTAGTACAAACCCAAAATCCCCCCTCCTAGCACAAATCCTGCCCCCCCAACGCAAACCCCCCCCCCCCCATACACCAATCTCAGTGCACCTCCACAAATGTCCCCTTCTAGAACCATTCTTACCCCCTGCTGCCCCCTCCCAATTTCCTCCTAATACAAATCCCCTCCCCCAAAGCTCCCCTCCAAGTACAAATACCCCCCAATCATCCATAATAGCACAACCCCCCCCCCCAAAAAAAAAGTCCCCTCCCAGCACAAATCCTCTCCCCCTCTACCATTTAACCTTTTTCTAGAATAAACCCCAAATCCCCTCTCCTAGCACAAATCTCGCCCCCCCCCCAACGCAAATCCCCCCAATACACCAATATTAGTACACCTCCCCAAATGTCCTCTTCTAGAGCCCTTCTTACCCCCTGCCACCCCCCCTCCCAATTTCCTTCTCCTAACACAAATCCCCTGCCCCCAATCTCCTTGTGGTGCCCCCCCCCACCTCACATGACACCACAGTGCCCAGGGCAGCTGCTCTCTTTTGCCCACCCCTTGTCCCAGCCCTGTCTACAACACAAAGGATTGCCCCCCGGGGTGGTGAGGACTGGGTATTGTTGGCAGGGGAGATGTGGGTGAAGGGCTGAGCGCTGGTTCTGGGTGGAGCGAAAATCTGCAGAGATTTCACAGAAGTGAAAGTATTTTTATGTCGGTGACGTCACCAAACCTGCTGCTGTGTGCGTCCAGAAAGAGGAAGTGAACCTGTGCGGGGGGGGGGGGGGGGGGGCTGGGGTTGGCATTGTCCTCACATCTCTCTCCACCTCTCTCTGTGTATTCAATGAGATCTGGAAACCATCCGGGACAATGTATTCATTAGACACCCTGGGGGGGGGGTGTCAATGTCTCAATGTTTCCTATAACACCCCCCCCCCCCCCCCCCAGCCAATAGGATCCCAGGCGGCGGACTTAGTGAGTGATGATGAATCTACACCGGGGGTGGGGTGGGGGGGGGGGCGACTTTTTTGTAAAATAAAGCAATTGTCAAAAACTGCCGCCTGTGTTTTTTTACACTACACTTTTTTTTGGGGGGGGGGATGAATGAGTATGGGTACTATGTATCCCATACTTATTCACATTTGTGGGGGGGGTGTGAGGGGTGGGATTTGGGGGCCCCCTTGTTAAGATGCTTAGTTAGGGGTCTATCAGATTCCAATAAGCCCCCCTGCCCACAGACCCTCACATCCACCGGGCCAGGATTGTGGGGAAGAGGCCTTTGCTCTCATCAACATGGGAACAAGGTGCTTTGGGGAGAGGGGGCTGAGCCCCCTACCCCAAACATCCCCCCCCCCCATGTTGAGGGCATGTGGCCTGATATGGTTTAGGAGGGGGGGGGAGCTTGCTCCTTTCTGGCTCTGCCGGGCTGCATGCTCAAATAAGGGTCTGGTATGGATTTTATTTTTTGGGGGGCACACCGTTTTCTTTAAAAATGTTGGCGTGGGGTTCCCCTTAAAATCCATACCAGACCCAAAGTTTTTTTTAAAGCTTTTCATTGATTTGTTTACATTCAGCTGTCAGTGGGGAAGCCCTGCTGACAGCTGATGAGTCATCGGTTGTTAAGGCACATGGCGGCCGCCAGCTTCCTAACAACCAGCTATTGCCCAGTACCATTTGCCGCCTTGCCCAGTGCCATTTGCAGCCTTGCCCAGCACCATTTGCAGCCTTGCCCAGCACCATTTGCAGCCTTGCCCAGTGCCATTTGCAGCCTTGCCCAGTGCCATTTGCAGCCTTGCCCAGCACCATTTGCAGCCTTGCCCAGCACCATTTGCAGCCTTGCCCAGTGCCATTTGCAGCCTTGCCCAGTGCCATTTGCAGCCTTGCCCAGCACCATTTGCAGCCTTGCCCAGCACCATTTGCAGCCTTGCCCAGCACCATTTGCAGCCTTGCCCAGTGCCATTTGCCGCATGTAACCGTTTAAAATTGCCGCCGCTGAGATAGACAGAGCCTGTGTACTTGGCTGTAGTCGGCTCCTCTTGGCTCATCTCGCAGTCCCGCCCCTTGGCCCAGCTCCTATGATGGACATAACACAGGTCCAATGGTGGGACTGGGCAGGACTGGGAGCGGAGCGGAGCCGAATACACAGTACACTTGGCTTGATCTTTTTCGGCAGCGCTCGCTCCTCATGCCCTCAGAGACAGCAGGGAGGCGGGACTACAAGCCGAGCCGAGTACACTCGGCTTGGACTTTTTCGTCGGCGCTCGGTCTTTTTCGGCGGCGCTCGATCTTTTTCGGCGGCGCTCGGTCTTTTTCGGCGGTGCGCGCTCTTCTTCCCCTCACAGACAGTGGGGATCGGCATGTAACACGCACCCACGATTTTCCCCTGATTTTAAGGGGAAAAAAGTGCATGTTATACGCCGGTAACTATTAAATTATAGGTATTGGGATTTCCTTTCAAATTTAGCTCTTAGTGAACGCAACGAATAAGAATTTATCCGAAGATACGAATTATCCGAAATAATGAATGGCATATCTAAACGAATGGAACGGAACCAATTAATAATAAATAGTAATAATAATAAAAAGTTTCTATTGTTATTTATTATTATTAATTTGTTACGTTCCATTCGTTTAGCTGCGGCATTCATTATTTCGGATAATTCGCAAACTTCGGATAAATTCCTATTCGTTATGTTCACTAACAGCTAAATTTGAAAGGAAAATCCAATACCTATAATTTAATAGTTAGTAATAGTTAAGTTATTATTAGTTAGTTATTATTTCAGATTTTCAGGTTTTCGGATTTTTGAAATTCGAATTTCCGAATTTACAAATTTTTAAATTTTCGAATTTATGGGTTTAGACAAAATTCTTTAAAAAACGAATTTGGAATTAAACTTCTCACTGCCATGGCCTGTTTATGCCCTCCCGCGTCCATGTAGCGGCCATCTTGGTCACATGCACCAAGTTCAGTCTGGAGTTAGTCCTCATTCTCCAGGATGCTGATACCATCTTCCCGACTGATGGGACTTTGTTGCTGCTCATTAACAAAAGACAAAAGATCCCCCCCCCCCCCCAACATTTTATATGGTCCATTTAGCAGCAGATAATATCTATGATCTGAGATCCCCCGGGTTATCACATGTGACCCCCCCCCCCTCCCGCTCACCACATCAAACACCAGCCCGGTCCTTCATGTCTGTCCCCCCCCCTACAGCATGTGAACAGTTAACCACAACCTCAATGGAGCAGGGACTTCCATGTGACGGGTGTCACGGGCCGTCTGAGAGCGGAAGATCCCGCCAACATACAGAGATTTCCTGGATGAGATCCCGGGATCCAGCCTCAGCCAAGATCTCCTCTACCATATCTGGCTGAGAAAAAACTCAGAATAGACATAGATACAGAGCAGACTCTGGAGCTGGGAGATGGTCCTGGAGATACACATCACACCTAGAGCCAGCCGCTATCAGAAAAGACTCAGTATAGACATAGATACAGAGCAGACTCTGGAGCTGGGAGATGGTCCTGGAGATACACATCACACCTAGACCCAGCCGCTATCAGAAAAGACTCAGTATAGACATAGATACAGAGCAGACTCTGGAGCTGGAAGATGGTCCTGGAGATACACATCACACCTAGACCCAGCCGCTATCAGAAAAGACTCAGTATAGACATAGATACAGAGCAGACTCTGGAGCTGGTAGATGGTCCTGGAGATATACATCACACCTAGAGCCAGCCGCTATCAGAAAAGACTCAGTATAGACATAGATACAGAGCAGACTCTGGAGCTGGGAGATGGTCCTGGAGATATACATCACACCTAGAGCCAGCTGCTATCAGAAAAGACTCAGTATAGACATAGATACAGAGCAGACTCAGGAGCTGGGAGATGGTCCTGGAGATATACATCACACCTAGAGCCAGCCGCTATCAGAAAAGACTCAGTATAGACATAGATACAGAGCAGACTCCAGAGCTGGGAGATGGTCCTGGAGATATACATCACACCTAGAGCCAGCTGCTATCAGAAAAGACTCAGTATAGACATAGATACAGAGCAGACTCTGGAGCTGGGAGATGGTCCTGGAGATACACATCACACCTAGAGCCAGCCGCTATCAGAAAAGACTCAGTATAGACATAGATACAGAGAAGACTCTGGAGCTGGGAGATGGTCCTGGAGATGTACATCACACCTAGAGCCAGCTGCTATCAGAAAAGACTCAGTATAGACATAGATACAGAGCAGACTCTGGAGCTGGGAGATGGTCCTGGAGATATACATCACACCTAGAGCCAGCCGCTATCAGAAAAGACTCAGTATAGACATAGATACAGAGCAGACTCTGGAGCTGGGAGATGATCCTGGAGATACATGTCACACCTAGAGCCAGCCGCTATCAGAAAAGACTCAGTATAGACATAGATACAGAGCAGACTCTGGAGCTGGGAGATGGTCCTGGAGATACACATCACACCTAGAGCCAGCTGCTATCAGAAAAGACTCAGTATAGACATAGATACAGAGCAGACTCTGGAGCTGGTAGATGGTCCTGGAGATATACATCACACCTAGAGCCAGCCGCTATCAGAAAAGACTCAGTATAGACATAGATACAGAGCAGACTCTGGAGCTGGGAGATGGTCCTGGAGATATACATCACACCTAGAGCCAGCTGCTATCAGAAAAGACTCAGTATAGACATAGATACAGAGCAGACTCAGGAGCTGGGAGATGGTCCTGGAGATATACATCACACCTAGAGCCAGCCGCTATCAGAAAAGACTCAGTATAGACATAGATACAGAGCAGACTCCAGAGCTGGGAGATGGTCCTGGAGATATACATCACACCTAGAGCCAGCCGCTATCAGAAAAGACTCAGTATAGACATAGATACAGAGCAGACTCCAGAGCTGGGAGATGGTCCTGGAGATATACATCACACCTAGAGCCAGCCGCTATCAGAAAAGACTCAGTATAGACATAGATACAGAGCAGACTCCAGAGCTGGGAGATGGTCCTGGAGATATACATCACACCTAGAGCCAGCCGCTATCAGAAAAGACTCAGTATAGACATAGATACAGAGCAGACTCCGGAGCTGGGAGATGGTCCTGGAGATACACATCACACCTAGAGCCAGCCGCTATCAGAAAAGACTCAGTATAGACATAGATACAGAGCAGACTCCAGAGCTGGGAGATGGTCCTGGAGATATACATCACACCTAGAGCCAGCCGCTATCAGAAAAGACTCAGTATAGACATAGATACAGAGCAGACTCCGGAGCTGGGAGATGGTCCTGGAGATATACATCACACCTAGAGCCAGCCGCTATCAGAAAAGACTCAGTATAGACATAGATACAGAGCAGACTCCAGAGCTGGGAGATGGTCCTGGAGATATACATCACACCTAGAGCCAGCCGCTATCAGAAAAGACTCAGTATAGACATAGATACAGAGCAGACTCCGGAGCTGGGAGATGGTCCTGGAGATATACATCACACCTAGAGCCAGCCGCTATCAGAAAAGACTCAGTATAGACATAGATACAGAGCAGACTCCAGAGCTGGGAGATGGTCCTGGAGATATACATCACACCTAGAGCCAGCCGCTATCAGAAAAGACTCAGTATAGACATAGATACAGAGCAGACTCTGGAGCTGGGAGATGGTCCTGGAGATGTACATCACACCTAGAGCCAGCTGCTATCAGAAAAGACTCAGTATAGACATAGATACAGAGCAGACTCTGGAGCTGGGAGATGGTCCTGAAGATATACATCACACCTAGAGCCAGCCGCTATCAGAAAAGACTCAGTATAGACATAGATACAGAGCAGACTCTGGAGCTGGGAGATGATCCTGGAGATACACGTCACACCTAGAGCCAGCCGCTATCAGAAAAGACTCAGTATAGACATAGATACAGAGCAGACTCTGGAGCTGGGAGATGGTCCTGGAGATACACATCACACCTAGACCCAGCCACTATCAGAAAAGACTCAGTATAGACATAGATACAGAGCAGACTCTGGAGCTGGGAGATGATCCTGGAGATACACGTCACACCTAGAGCCAGCCGCTATCAGAAAAGACTCAGTATAGACATAGATACAGAGCAGACTCTGGAGCTGGGAGATGATCCTGGAGATACACATCACACCTAGAGCCAGCCGCTATCGGGAAAGACTCAGTATAGAAAAAGATACAGAGCAGACTCCGGAGCTGGGAGATGGTCCTGGAGATATACATCACACCTAGAGTCAGCTGCTAAAGGAAAACCAGGCTAAGTGATATCATCTTGTATATCAAGAAAGTAGTGATGTCACTGTTGGTCTGTACATAGGTTCACCTCTGGGGGGCGCCTGCACTACACCTACCGCTGGGGGGAAGCTGCAGAGGGAAATAACCATGGAGGGTCTTAACCACTTAAAGGACCCGGCCTTTTTCTGATACTTTACAAGCAAAAATCTGTTTTTTTTTGGTAGAAAACTACTTAGAACCCCCAAAACATTATATATATATATATATATTTTTAGCAGACACCCTAGAGAATAAAATGGCGATCGCCAACATTTTTTTGCCACACGGTATTTGCGCAGCGATTTTCAAAAAGCCATTTTTTAGGGAAAAAAATACACCTTTATGAATTTGAATGCACAAAAACATAATATATAAATTTTTCGGTAAAATATAAAAGGTGATGTTACATCAAGAAAAATAGATACCAAACATGTCACGGTTTAAAATTGCGCACTCTCGTGAAATGGCGACAAACTATGATAGTTAAAAATCTCCATAAGCGTAGCTTTAAACATTTTTAGAACGGAGCAGTTTAGAGTTCCAGAGGAGGACTAGCGCTAGAATTATTGATCTCGCTCTAATTTTTTAGCGCCGATACCTCACATGTGTGGTGCTAACACCGTTTACGTATGCGTGCGCGACTTGCGTATGCGTTCGCTTCTGCGTACGAGCATAGAGGGACAGGGGCGCTTTAATTTTTTTTTTTTTTTTACACTGTGCCTTTCATTTTTTTAAAATCATTTTTATTTCTATTACAAGGGATATACACATCCTTTTGTGATGGAAAAAAGGGATGACAGGTCCTCTTTATGGAGAGATCTGGAGTCTATAAGACCCCCATATCTCTCTTCTACTTTTAAAAGCAAAAGATTAACAAAAAAAAAAATGGATCTTTTGCTTTAAAAAAAAAAAAGTTTTCTTCCGGAAGTGATGTCACGACGTTGCTCCGGTCCTCCTAGATCATAGAGATGGGGAGAGACAATCTGGTCTCTGTTCACCTCTATTGGCAGGATTGTTTCTCGGGCTCGCCAGTAAGAACGGGAAAAGCCAGAGAAACACCGGCGAGTGGCAGGAGGGGAGGGGACTGCTTCGTAAAACAATCCAGCAGCTAATTAACCGCTCAGACTGCTTTCATCAGAAAGAGAATCGTCAGCTGGGAAAAAATAAATAATACCAGGGGTTATAGTTGATAGCTTTATCCATAAACCCGCTAAACCACTTGCAAGTTGCAACGTATATACTGTATATGTATTGTGGTTGGCAAGTCTTGGAGGAAACATGGCTCAAGTTCTTCTGAAAATTCTAGTTTGATGCTGGCCCCTCTGGAAGAAGTCTTCTTTGGGTCACGACCTGGAGCAAGTCTACACAAAAGTCAGAGCAAGTTCCATCAACGCAGACTTGTCTGAAAATCTGAGCAACAAGACAGCCAGGCAGATAGCATTTTCAGGAGATGTCAGTGATGTGCGCAGCCTGGACCCCCCACCCAGTGCCCTCACCGTCCCCATCCCCCCTCTGGTCCCTGGCATCATAGGGACTCTCAGGGCTTTTTTTCAGCAGAAACACAGTTCCCGGCACCTCCAGTACTGTATGTAATAGCAAGGGATGCTGGGGTGTGCTGGAAATTCTATAGAAGCTGGCTGCGGGGGGATCAGTTGTCATTGGAGGTGATATATTTATCAAGAAGGTCCATTGTTGCTGTTGTGGGGATCTATTGTTGCTAAAGGTGGGTCTTATGTTGCTGTGGGGGGGGGTCAATTGTTACTGGGAGGAATGTACTGTTGGGAAGGGGGTTCGCTGTTGCTGGCTGCTGGAGGGTCTATTGAGGCTGTCTGCAGAGAGATCTGTTGTTGCTGCCGGGGGTCTATTGTTGCTGACTGGGTAACTTCTTTCGGATGGTCCATTGTTGTCGGGGGGGGGGGGGGGTCTATTGTTGCTAGCTGCAGGGGATCAGTTTTACTGCTTTTCTTATCATCGTTAACAAATTCCATAACCACAAAGTGATACTTGGCTCTGTATTCTCTAAAAGGGCGGTACTGGGAGGTGGGTGGGGGATGGAACCAAGCAACGGTGCTCAGAGGTGGGTATGGGCGGAGACAAGCAGTGAGTCAAAAAAGCGGAAGTTCCAGCACCTATTACATAGTAGGTGAGGTTGAAAAAAGACACAAGTCCATCAAGTCCAACCTATGTGTGTATTCTCTGAGAAAAAAAAAGCCCTGGGGACCCTTATCCAAGACCCTTGAGGATGCGTGTCCGCCATACGAGACATCATTTCCAGTTTTTAGCTTTTGATCTGGTTTGAACATTCGGCCAGTTTGGAACGCACGACAGCTCAAAACAGAACAATATACTCAGATATGGTATAGGTATGGTCATGGTGGAGAGAAGAGAAAGATGCCTCCAATGGTGTAGTATGGTTAAAAATCATATAAGTTCGTTATTAAAGTGCTTAAATACCCTTACATAAAAACAATTTCAAACGGGCAGAGAAAACAAACAGAGGGGCGTTCTCAGCGCCTCCTCACGTTGCTTCCGGTATACGTCTGCCTGCGGCCACTCCCTATGCGTTACGTCACGTCACATGACTTCATCTGTCCACAGATGAAGTCTCGTGACGTAACGCATAGGGAGGCATCTTTTTCTTCTTTCCACCATGACCATACCTATACCATATCTGAGTATATTGGGACAGGTATATGGAGAAAAATAGAGATTAAGGAGAAGCCGACAGTGCCATAATACATGAGAGTCTGATTCGGTATCATCTGGATGCTAGAGGAAGACCAATCTACCTGTTAATATCTGTTGATGCCAATATCTACACATTTATGAGGTGAGAGTTCTGAGAGACCACTACCATAAGGAGAACACCTGTGGAGTTGCTCATGAACTTTCTTTCATTTGATTATTTTTTCACCAAGCCAATTCATTTTGACGCACTGTTTTGATTTTTATTTGCACTTTTTCCTTGGAGGACAATTATCTTATTGCTCACATTTTTCATATAATTGCTACTGTTTATTCATTTTATATTGATGCACTTTTGTTATTTTTTGCCATTTTTTTTTTCATTTTTGTTCACTTCAGCAATCTGTGTAATACACACAGGACACATATATATTTTTTTTGAGATTTTGCACTGTGCACTTTATCATTGGTACAATATACATTGTACACACACTGCGTATACACATTTTTGTGCACTTCATTTTCACATGTCCATGTTACACATATGGAGGAATTGTTTATTGCAGTGTTTATTGCGGTGTTTATACATGTTCTGAGTGATTTTATATGACCGCGCACGATCACTTTATTTTGCATTTTAGTTTTGTGTATTGTGAACACTTGAGGTTTTGCTGCTGGTTTCATACATATTTATCACATATCTCTAGATTTTAGCTCACTTACATCCCCTTTTTTACTCACAGTAGCGCGCAGGACACTTTCACTCATCCTGTGCAAAAAGGGTGGTACCCTATGACTTCGAAGACACATATCATAGATGCTGTTGGTAAGCGTGGATTTTGTACGCTTTGTGGTGGAGCACTTATATGAGGACTATCTGAGGCACCTTTAAGACCAGGAGCACAGTGATTGGAGCTTTCTTCAGCAAGATTTAGGAAATTTTTTTGGACTGTGCAATATTTATTAATAATTCCTATAAATAACATTTTTTTTTCACCTTTTGGACTCTCAAGTATATTTGGATTGTTTTTTTATCCCTTGTTCACATGCAATTATCACATATGTGTTAGTGCCTTGCTTTTCATTGGTTCCCTTATCCAAGACCGACTTACACCAGTCCCTGACACAATAAGGACTCTTATCCCAGACCAACTCGTATGTAGATCATCAATAACCCCCACCACAATAGATAATGTTACCCCCAGAGATGCTGGGCTCCATACATGTAGGTCATCAATAACCCCCACCACAATGGATGGAACGTTGTCCCCAGAGACTCCGGACTTCCTATATGCAGATTATCAAAAAACCCCCACCACAATGAATGGAGCATTACCCCCAGAGACCCCTGGCTCCCTATATGTAGGTCATCACTAACTCCCACCACAATGGATGGAACATTACCCCCAGAGACCCTGGGCTTCTTATATGTAGGTCATTAATAACCCCCACCACAACTGATGGAACATTACCCCCAGAGACCCTGGGCTCCATATATGTAGGTCATCAATAACCCCCACCACAATGGATGGAATGTTACCCCAAGAGACCCTGGGCTCCATACATGTAGATCATCAATAAACCCCACCACAATGGATGGAATGTTACCCCCAGAGACGCTGGGCTCCATACATGTAGGTCATCAATAACCCCCACCACGATGGATGGAACATTGCCCCCAGAGACCCCGGGCTCCATATATGTAGGTCATCAAAAACCCCCACCGCAATGGAAGGAACGTTACCCCCACAGACCATGGGCTCCATACATGTAAGTCATCAATAACCCCCACCACAATGGATGGAATGTTACCCCCAGAGACCCTGGGCTCCATACATGTAGGTCATCAATAACCCCCACCACAATGAATGGAATGTTACCCCCAGAGACCCTGGGCTCCTTATATGTAGGTCATCAATAACCCCCAGCACAACTGATGGAATATTACCCCCAGAGACCCTGGGCTCCATACAAGTAGATCATCAATAACCCCCCACCACAAAGGGTGGAACATTGCCCCCAGAGACCCGGACTCCCTATATACAGATGATCAAAAACCCCCACCACAATGGATGGAACGTCAGAGACCCTGGGCTCCCTATATGTAGATCATGAATAAACCCAGCCACAATGAATGGAACGTTGCCCCCAGAGACCCCGGGCTCCATATATGTAGATCATCAATAAACCCCACCACAATCGATGGAACGTTACCCCCAGAGACCCTGGGCTCCATACATGTAGGTTATCAATAACCGCCACCACAATGGATGGAACGTTACTCCCAGAGACCCTGGGCTCCATACATGTAGATAATCAATAACCCCCCACCACAATGGATGGAACGTTGCCCCCAGAGACCCCGGACTCCCTATATGCAGATTATCAAAAACCCCCACCACAATGGATGCAATGTTACCCCCAGAGACCCTGGGCTCCATACATGTAGGTCATCGATAACCGCCACCACAATAGATGGAATGTTACCCCCAGAGACCCCTGGCTCCCTATATGCAGATCATCAATAACCCCAACCAGAATGGAGGGAACATTACCCCCAGAGACCCCGGGCTCCCTATATGTAGGTCATCAATAACCCCCACCACAATGTATGGAACATTACCCCCAGAGACCCCGGGCTCCCTATATGTAGGTCATCAATAAACCCCACCACAATGGATGGAACATTACCCCCAGAGCCCCCGGGATCCCTATATGTAGATCATCAATAAACCCATCACAATGGATGGAACATTACCCCCAGAGACCCCGGACTCCCTATATGTAGGTCATCAATAAACCCCACCACAATGGATGGAACATTACCCCCAGAGACCCCGGACTCCCTATATGTAGGTCATCAATAAACCCCACCACAATGGATGGAACATTACCCCCAGAGAACCCAGGATCCCTATATGTAGATCATCAATAACCCCCACCACAATGGATGGAACGTTACCCCCCCAGAGACCCCTGGCTCCCTATATGCAGATCATAAATAACCCCCACCAGAATGGATGAAACATTACCCCCAGAGACCCCGGGATCCCTACATGTAGATCATCAATAACCCCCACCACAATGGATGGAACGTTACCCCCAGAGACCCCAGGATCCCTATATGTAGATCTTTAATAACCCCCACCACAATGGATGGAATGTTACACCCAGAGACCCCGGGCTCCTTATATGTAGATCATCAATAACCCCCCACCACAATGGATGGAATGTTACCCCCAGAGACGCCGGACTCCCTATATGTAGGTCATCAATAACCCCCACGACAATGGATGGAACATTACCCCTAGAGACCCCGGACTCCCAATATGTAGATCATCAATAAACCCCACCACAATGGATGGAATGTTACACCCAGAGACCCCGGGCTCCTTATATGTAGATCATCAATAACCCCCCACCACAATGGATGGAATGTTACCCCCAGAGACGCCGGACTCCCTATATGTAGATCATCAATAACCCCAACCACAATGGATGGAACGTTACCCCCAGAGACCCCGGGATCCCTATATGTAGATCATCAATAACCCCCACCACAATGGATGGAGCATTACCCCCAGAGACCCCGGGATCCTTATATGTAGATCATAAATAACCCCCACCAGAATGGATGAAACATTACCCCCAGAGACCCCGGGATCCCTATATGTAGATCATCAATAACCCCCACCACAATGGATGGAGCATTACCCCCAGAGACCCCTGGCTCCCTATATGTAGATCATCAATAACCCCCACCAGAATGGATGGAACATTACCCCCAGAGACCCCAGGATCCCTATATGTAGATCTTTAATAACCCCCACCACAATGGATGGAATGTTACACCCAGAGACCCCGGGCTCCTTATATGTAGATCATCAATCAACCCCACCACAATGGATGGAACATTCCCGCAGAGATGCCGGACTCCCTATATGTAGGTCATCAATAACCCCCACCACAATGGATGGAACATTACCCCCAGAGACCCCGGGATCCCTATATGTAGATCATCAATAACCCCAACCAGAATGGATGGAACATTACCCCCAGAGACCCTGGGCTCCCTATATATAGGTCATCAATAACCTCCACCACAATGGATGGAACATTACCCCCAGAGAACCCAGGATTCCTATATGTAGATCATCAATAACCCCCACCACAATGGATGGAACATTGCCCCCAGGGCCCCCTGGGATCCCTATATGTAGATCATCAATAACCCCCACCACAATGGATGGAACGTTACCCCCAAAAACCCCTGGCTCCCTATATGCAGATCATCAACCCCGACTAAAACGGATGGAACATTACCCCCAGAGACCCCTGGTTTCCTATATGCAGATCATGAATAACCCCCACCACAATGGATGAAACATTACCCCCAGAGACCCCGGGATCCCTATATGCAGATCATCAATAACCCCAACCAGAATGGAGGGAACATTACCCCCAGAGACCCCGGGCTCCCTATATGTAGATCATCAATCACCCCCACCACAATGGATGGAACATTACCCCCAGAGACCCCGGACTCCCTATATGTAGGTCATCAATAACCCCCACCACAATGGATGGAACATTACCCCCAGAGACCCCGGACTCCCTATATGTAGGTCATCAATAAACCCCACCACAATGGATGGAACATTACCCCCAGAGACCCCGGGATCCCTACATGTAGATCATCAATAAACCCCACCACAATGGATGGAACATTACCCCCAGAGAACCCAGGATCCCTATATGTAGATCATCAATAACCCCCACCACAATGGATGGAATGTTACCCCCAGAGACCCCGGGATCCCTATATGAAGATCATCAATAACCCTCACCACAATGGATGGAACGTTACCCCCAGAGACCCCTGGCTCCCTATATGCAGATCATCAATAACCCCCCACCACAATGGATGGAATGTTACACCCAGAGACCCCGGGCTCCTTATATGTAGATCATCAATCACCCCCACCACAATGGATGGAATGTTACCCCCAGAGACGCCGGACTCCCTATATGTAGGTCATCAATAATCCCCACGACAATGGATGGAACATTACCCCCAGAGACCCCGGA
This sequence comes from Lithobates septentrionalis, assembly GCA_037952835.1. Classification (NCBI taxonomy): domain Eukaryota; kingdom Metazoa; phylum Chordata; class Amphibia; order Anura; family Ranidae; genus Lithobates; species Lithobates septentrionalis. The sequence continues at coordinate 16,029 of JBBDGP010004814.1, read as the reverse complement.
CTCCCTATATGTAGGTCATCAATAACCCCAACCAGAATGGAGGGAACATTACCCCCAGAGACCCCGGGCTCCCTATATGTAGGTCATCAATAACCCCCACCACAATGTATGGAACATTACCCCCAGAGACCCCGGGCTCCCTATATGTAGGTCATCAATAAACCCCACCACAATGGATGGAACATTACCCCCAGAGCCCCCGGGATCCCTATATGTAGATCATCAATAAACCCATCACAATGGATGGAACATTACCCCCAGAGACCCCGGACTCCCTATATGTAGGTCATCAATAAACCCCACCACAATGGATGGAACATTACCCCCAGAGACCCCGGACTCCCTATATGTAGGTCATCAATAAACCCCACCACAATGGATGGAACATTACCCCCAGAGAACCCAGGATCCCTATATGTAGATCATCAATAACCCCCACCACAATGGATGGAACGTTACCCCCCCAGAGACCCCTGGCTCCCTATATGCAGATCATAAATAACCCCCACCAGAATGGATGAAACATTACCCCCAGAGACCCCGGGATCCCTACATGTAGATCATCAATAACCCCCACCACAATGGATGGAACGTTACCCCCAGAGACCCCAGGATCCCTATATGTAGATCTTTAATAACCCCCACCACAATGGATGGAATGTTACACCCAGAGACCCCGGGCTCCTTATATGTAGATCATCAATAACCCCCCACCACAATGGATGGAATGTTACCCCCAGAGACGCCGGACTCCCTATATGTAGGTCATCAATAACCCCCACGACAATGGATGGAACATTACCCCTAGAGACCCCGGACTCCCAATATGTAGATCATCAATAAACCCCACCACAATGGATGGAATGTTACACCCAGAGACCCCGGGCTCCTTATATGTAGATCATCAATAACCCCCCACCACAATAGATGGAATGTTACCCCCAGAGACGCCGGACTCCCTATATGTAGATCATCAATAACCCCAACCACAATGGATGGAACGTTACCCCCAGAGACCCCGGGATCCCTATATGTAGATCATCAATAACCCCCACCACAAAGGATGGAACGTTACCCCCAGAGACCCCGGGATCCGTATATGTAGATCATCAATAACCCCAACCAGAATGGATGAAACATTACCCCCAGAGACCCCGGGATCCTTATATGTAGATCATAAATAACCCCCACCAGAATGGATGAAACATTACCCCCAGAGACCCCGGGATCCCTATATGTAGATCATCAATAACCCCCACCACAATGGATGGAGCATTACCCCCAGAGACCCCTGGCTCCCTATATGTAGATCATCAATAACCCCCACCAGAATGGATGGAACATTACCCCCAGAGACCCCAGGATCCCTATATGTAGATCTTTAATAACCCCCACCACAATGGATGGAATGTTACACCCAGAGACCCCGGGCTCCTTATATGTAGATCATCAATCACCCCCACCACAATGGATGGAACATTCCCGCAGAGATGCCGGACTCCCTATATGTAGGTCATCAATAACCCCCACCACAATGGATGGAACATTACCCCCAGAGACCCCGGGATCCCTATATGTAGATCATCAATAACCCCAACCAGAATGGATGGAACATTACCCCCAGAGACCCTGGGCTCCCTATATATAGGTCATCAATAACCTCCACCACAATGGATGGAACATTACCCCCAGAGAACCCAGGATTCCTATATGTAGATCATCAATAACCCCCACCACAATGGATGGAACATTGCCCCCAGGGCCCCCTGGGATCCCTATATGTAGATCATCAATAACCCCCACCACAATGGATGGAACGTTACCCCCAAAAACCCCTGGCTCCCTATATGCAGATCATCAACCCCCACCACAACGGATGGAACATTACCCCCAGAGACCCCTGGTTTCCTATATGCAGATCATGAATAACCCCCACCACAATGGATGAAACATTACCCCCAGAGACCCCGGGATCCCTATATGCAGATCATCAATAACCCCAACCAGAATGGAGGGAACATTACCCCCAGAGACCCCGGGCTCCCTATATGTAGATCATCAATCACCCCCACCACAATGGATGGAACATTACCCCCAGAGACCCCGGACTCCCTATATGTAGGTCATCAATAACCCCCACCACAATGGATGGAACATTACCCCCAGAGACCCCGGACTCCCTATATGTAGGTCATCAATAAACCCCACCACAATGGATGGAACATTCCCCCAGAGACCCCGGGATCCCTACATGTAGATCATCAATAAACCCCACCACAATGGATGGAACATTACCCCCAGAGAACCCAGGATCCCTATATGTAGATCATCAATAACCCCCACCACAATGGATGGAATGTTACCCCCAGAGACCCCGGGATCCCTATATGAAGATCATCAATAACCCTCACCACAATGGATGGAACGTTACCCCCAGAGACCCCTGGCTCCCTATATGCAGATCATCAATAACCCCCCACCACAATAGATGGAATGTTACACCCAGAGACCCCGGGCTCCTTATATGTAGATCATCAATCACCCCCACCACAATGGATGGAATGTTACCCCCAGAGACGCCGGACTCCCTATATGTAGGTCATCAATAATCCCCACGACAATGGATGGAACATTACCCCCAGAGACCCCGGACTCCCTATATGTAGGTCATCAATAAAGCCCACCACAATGGATGGAACATTACCCAAGAGACCCGGGGCTAACTATATGTAGATCATCAATAACCCCCACCACAATGGATGGAACATTGCCCCCAGAGACCCCGGGATCCCTATATGTAGATCATCAATAACCCCAACCAGAATGGATGGAACATTACCCCCAGAGACCCTGGGCTCCCTATATATAGGTCATCAATAACCCCCACCACAATGGATGGAACATTACCCCCAGAGACCCCGGACTCCCTATATGTAGATCATCAATATCCCCCACCACAATGGATGGAACATTACCCAAGAGACCCGGGGCTAACTATATGTAGATCATCAATAACCCCCACCACAATGGATGGAACATTGTCCCCAGAGACCCCGGGATCCCTATATGTAGATCATCAATAACCCCAACCAGAATGGATGGAACATTACCCCCAGAGACCCTGGGCTCCCTATATATAGGTCATCAATAACCCCCACCACAATGGAAGGAACATTACCCCCAGAGACCCCGGACTCCCTATATGTAGATCATCAATAACCCCCACCACAATGGATGGAATGTTACCCCCAGAGACGCCGGACTCCCTATATGTAGATCATCAATAACCCCCACCACAATGGATGGAACATTACCCCCAGAGACCCCGGACTCCCTATATGTAGGTCATCAATAAACCCCACCACAATGGATGGAACGTTACCCCCAAAAACCCCTGGCTCCCTATATGCAGATCATGAATAACCCCCACCAGAATGGATGAAACATTACCCCCAGAGACCCCGGGATCCCTATATGTAGATCTTTAATAACCCCCACCACAATGGATGGAATGTTACCCCCAGAGACTCCAGGCTCTCTATATGTAAATCATCAATAACCCCCACCAGAATGGATGGAACATTACCCCCAGAGACCCCGGGCTCCCTATATGTAGGTCATCAATAACCCCCACCACAATGGAGGGAACATTACCCCCAGAGACCCCGGACTCGCTATATGTAGGTCATCAATAAACCCTAGCACAATGGATGGAACGTTACCCCCAGAGACCCTGAGATCCCTATATGTAGATCAATAACCCCCACCACAATGGATGAAACATTGCCCCCAGAGACCCTGGGATCCCTATATGTAGATCATCAATAACTCCCACCACAATGGATGGAATGTTACCCCCAGAGATGCCGGACTCCCTATATGTAGGTCATCAATAAACCCTAGCACAATGGATGGAACGTTACCCCCAGAGACCCTGAGATCCCTATATGTAGATCAATAACCCCCACCACAATGGATGAAACATTGCCCCCAGAGACCCCGGGATCCCTATATGTAGATCATCAATAACCCTCACCACAATGGATGGAACGTTACCCCCAGAGACCGCGGGATCCCTATATGTAGATCATCAATAACCCCAACCAGAATGGATGGAACATTACCCCCAGAGACCCTGGGCTCCCTATATATAGGTCATCAATAACCCCCACCAGAATGGATGGAACATTACCCCCAGAGACCCCGGGATCCCTATATGTAGATCTTTAATAACCCCCACCACAATGGATGGAATGTTACCCCCAGAGACCCCGGGCTCTCTATATGTAGATCATCAATAACCCCCACCAGAATGGATGGAACATTACCGCCAGAGACCCCGGGCTCCCTATATGTAGATCATCAATAACCCTCACCACAATGGATGGAACGTTACCCCCAGAGACGCCGGACTCCCTATATGTAGGTCATCAATAATCCCCACCACAATGGATGGAATGTTACCCCCAGAGACGCCGGACTCCCTATATGTAGGTCATCAATAATCCCCACGACAATGGATTGAACATTACCCCCAGAGACCCCGGACTCCCTATATGTAGGTCATCAATAAACCCCACCACAATGGATGGAACATTCCCCCAGAGACCCTGGGATCCCTATATGTAGATCATCAATAACCCCCACCACAATGGATGGAACGTTACCCCCAGAGATCCCTGGGTCTCTATATGTAGATCATCAATAACCCCCACCACAATGGATGGAACATTACCCCCAGAGACCCCTGGGTCTCTATATGTAGATCATCAATAACCCCCACCACAATGGATGGAACATTACCCCCAGAGACCCCGGGATCCCTATATGTAGGTCATCAATAACCCCCACCACAATGGAGGGAACATTACCCCCAGAGACCCCGGGCTCCCTATATGTAGATCATCAATCACCCCCACCACAATGGATGGAATGTTACCCCCAGAGACGCCGGACTCCCTATATGTAGATCATCAATAACCCCCACCAGAATGGATGGAATGTTACCCCCAGAGACCCCGGGCTCCCTATATGTAGATCATCAATAACCCCCACCACAATGGATGGAATGTTACCCCCAGAGACCCCGGACTCCCTATATGTAGGTCATCAATAATCCCCACGACAATGGATTGAACATTACCCCCAGAGACCCCGGACTCCCTATATGTAGGTCATCAATAAACCCCACCACAATGGATGGAACATTCCCCCAGAGACCCTGGGATCCCTATATGTAGATCATCAATAACCCTCACCACAATGGATGGAACGTTACCCCCAGAGACCCCGGGCTCCCTATATGTAGATCATCAATAGCCCCCACCACAAGGGATGGAACATTGCCCCCAGAGACCCCGGGATCCCTATATGTAGATCATCAATAAACCCATCACAATGGATAGAACATTACCCCCAGAGGCCCCTGGGCTCCCTATATATAGGTCATCAATAACCCCCACCACAATGGATGGAAATTTACCCTCAGACACCCTGGGCTCCACATATGTGGATAATCACTTATTTTTCTTCTATTAAATAGGTTGTAAACCCTCATGTTTTTTCACCTCTGCGGAGACGCGCTGTCCCTCTCTGCACGGGGTCCCGGCTCTTGATTGGATAGATTGATAGCAGCGCAGCCATTGGCTCCCGCTGCTGTCAATCAAATCCAATGACACGGACGCCAGTGGGGCGGGGCCGAGTCCGGCATTCTGTGTCTATGGGCGCCGAATGCTACACTCGGGAGTGCCCCCGCAAGGTAACCCCCCCCGGGAGAGCGCTTTTCCTAGGGGGTTATCTGATGTGAGGAGGAGCCGCGAGAGCCACCGAGGGACCCCAGAAGTTGAGGATCGGGGCCACTCTGTGAAAAACGAGCCGCACAGTGGGGGTAAGTATGATATGTTTTTTATTTTAAATTGAAAAAAACAAGCCTTTACAATCACTTTAAAGTTCTTGCAAGCAATAAGCATATAAACCATGAATGAATGAATACATACAGTTGGGTTTATGCCAAACTAGAGATTCCATAGAGTAGATCAACCCTTAATATTACAGGGGAATACCCAAACCCTCACAAAAACACACACATACACCAAACATCCAAATTACAAGGTAAAGATAGCAAAGAGAACAGCACAGAAAGCCACTCATCATTGACCGGAGGACAGTCCACCAAAGGAAGATCTGGTATTCCTCCACACCCTTCTCCAGACTGACCAAGGCTCACCGCTTCTCTCAACATCCCAAATCTTGCCAACCTCACCCAGAATGATGTGCCACCACTCCAACACAGGGGATCATCTGCTGCAAGAAAAACTGGCACTGTGCATTTCACATGAAGTAGTGAATAAGTACACTAACTAGAAAAAGTCTATCCAAAATCCCAGTGCCCTTTACACTCACTCTGCATAATTCATGTGATAAAGAAAATGGATCCCCAGAGCCCCCCCCCCCCCCCAACTTTCTATATCAAGCAAAATGGTCCATGGACTCCACTTCACCAACCTATTCCACTGTAGGACAATCCCAATCATCCAGAAGGTGATGCTTCAGGTTCCCCCTCAGACAGGGCGTACTATGGAAGGCGAGCAAGACTAGACCATAAAACCTTCAAAGAGACATTCTCCAAATTTACTATGTAACCCTTCCCTTGTAACAGAGACTTGGCAATCCCTAAAGACCATTGACTTGCTGAAAGCAGTACCAAGAACCCTCTTCTCCAGGAGCTTCCTGGGAACGGACCGTATGTCTCCTACCATCCCCTGACACTGCAAAAAAAAATATTCAAGCACGGGACAATTTGAGTCGTGAGCTTGCCTCACCTGACTCTCAGAATTTTCACCGTCCTGAACCAGGACTGAAAATTACCCCCCCCCCCATCCTGGTAGATTCTGTGATGCCACCATATTACTGAGCTTGTACTCACAGAGGAGAACACTATTGGGCTGATCATTCTCAGACCACACTCCTGTCTGAACATAAGGACTGAAAAAGGCAGTTCTTGTAGACTTATGTAGAGGGAAGCCAGCAAGATACAGATGATGGCATATAAAAATCGGGATAAGTTTAAATCGGGTCAGCCTTCTCCCTCGAGGAATGTCTCCATTTGTTTCGGCTCGCTACCTTGGAAATGGGCATTCTCCAGTCTGTTTTCACAACTTAACTGCTTTAGTACCATGCTACAGCACGGCTCTCTAGTTCCTGGGGGGGGGGGGGGGGGCGTCTATGGACATCCTCCCAGAAACCCGGCCCCTGCACACCTCCTGTGGGCATCGGGCGCGCTCTGTGACCGATGTGTCATTTGGACAAAGCTGATCACAGTAAAAGGCCAATCACAGCGGCCCTTTACCATGTGATCAGCTGTTTCCAATCACAGCTGATCACATGTAAACAGACTGTGTTTGTGTGGGGAAAGGAGAGCCACTAACCAGCAAGCATCTCAGTACATCCTTTACACTGAAAATCAGGGCACGGATCATCAGTGGCCTTATTATCAGTGCAGCCCCATCAGTGCCAATCAGTGCAGCCTATCAGTGCCCATCAGTACAGCTGATCGGTGCTGCCTATCAGTGCAGCCTCAGCAGTGCCAATCAGTGCAGCTTATCAGTGTGCATCAGTGCAGCCTGTCAGTGTCCATTAGTGCTCATGTGTGACACACCGGTGCCCCTCAGTGCAGCCTCATCAGTGCCTGTCTTTGGAGCCTCATAAGTGCACATCAGTGCAGCCTCATCATTGGCCTGCAGCGCCGCCTCATCAGTGCACACTAGTGCAGGTTTTTTTCTATTCTAGTCTTGTTTATTATTTTATTTTCCATTCTATTTGAATTATGGGAAATGGTTATATTCTTTTTATTCTCTTCTATTGTTTTTTTATTCTAGTCTATTCTTTTCTTTTTGAATTTGAATGTATTCTATTTGGAATTTAAATTTCAGGAGAAGGTTATATTCTATTTTTATTTTTTTCTATTCTTTTCTTCTAATATTTTGAGCTATTCAGTCACATCAATTCTAGCATATAAGATGTATCTTATAAATGGCAGGGGAAAAGTATTCTTTTCTTTTCTAATGTATTCAAATTCAAATTTATTCTATTTGAAATTCAAATTTCAGAAGATGGTTATATTCTGTTTTCTATTCTATTACTTTATTTTTTATTCTAGTATACTCTGATCTTTTATTTTCTATTCTAGTATACTCTGTTATTTTATATTCTATTGTATTTAGTTCTGTTTTATTCTATTCTTTTCTGATCTATTATTTTGTAGTCTATTCTATCCCTTCATTTTCTTTTCTTTTTTATTCTGTTCTCTTTTACTCTATTATATTCTGTTCTTTTCTATTATATTTTTCTTCTCCTTTATTTTCTATTATATTTTATTATCTTCGGAAACTTGAATTCGATTAGAAAACTATTCTAATTTTGTTCAAAATTTTGTTTTGTTATTTTGGATTTGTTTAAATTTTTTACTATTGTAATTAGAAAATTCGGATACAGCCGAATTTCTGAATAATGAAAAATTAATCTGAATTTCAATTTGGAACGAAACGAACCGCACATATCTAATGTTCAGATCCGAGTCCAAACCCACACGAGCGATCCCACCAGGAGCTTTCACTGTACTGGGCCAATCATCAGCGGCTGAGTTATTGTATACGTGGGGTTGCGGAAAAGGCCTCGGCCACTTTTGATTGGCCCAGTACAGTGACAGCTTCCTGACGGGATCGCTCATGTGGGTTTGGACTAGGATCCGGACATGCCTTAGCTTATCCTTAAACCACAGCTACTCATGATTCGCCCAATCAAAAACCTTCACATGTTCCAAGGCCAGCAAGTACTTTCTCCATCCAACAGCTCTGCCTCTTTCCAAAGCAGGGGTCTCAAACTTGGCAGCCCCTCCAGCTGTTGTAGGACTACAAGTCCCATCATGCCTCTGCCTGCAATGCCTCATGGGATTTGTAGTTTTGCAACAGCTGGAGGGCCACCAGTTTGAGACCCCTGCTCCAAAGCCTCCCGAAGAGCCAAAACCGCTGAAGAGGTACTTCTAGCTCAGACCGCGCGGTGCTGATCATCTGCTATTGGTGACAAGGGCCAAAGAAGAATCTTCTCCAATAACTTTCTATCAACATTGAGAAAACGTTTGGGTCGCCAGTTCTCAGTCATTGAGGGGTCCTCAGGATCACAGGAAATTGCCTCATGGTGGGGGGGATTTAGCGAAACCTCATCAAATGAGATAATTGGTGCTATAGAGAAGCTGGCTACCAGAAAGTCGCCTGGGCCGAATCACTGACAGATGAATTTTACAAGAATTTTACAAGTCTGTTGTGGCAACTTTTATAGCGGAGGCATTTAAAGTGTTAGTTCCCCTTATATCACCTTTCCGAAAATTTACAGAGACATTCCAACTTAGTCTCTAGTATCTTATAAAGCAGCCTTCAGGTTTAAAAAAAAAGGTTGTTCAATTCCAAGGCATACCTGTAGGCCTTGCATGGCCTCTCTCGAGCCTGTCTGCCAATCTTCTAGGAAGGGTAACCCCCGACCCCAACCCCAAATACTTTTATATGTTCAGATTGGTTTTGCCAAATTCACCATAGACCATGCAGAAAGATCTTCATCCTATCCCGACTAAGGTCCTATCTTCCCAGAGGATCCACATAATACGACCTGACGACCCCCTGAATCCTGGTTTGGACTTTTCCAGGGAACCCATAATGTCCTTCAGACCTCTCCCTGTCCCATCAGAATACCTCTCTGCATGCTGATATAAAATCATCTTTTCCACTTCCTGGTTGGTCGAGGCACTGATGATGTAACCAGAGCCTCAAAGATGCATCCTGGGAAGTTCCTGTCACATGTTCTAGGAAGCAGACCCAGAGTTCCAGTTCCAGTAAACACACATTAAAGCACCTAACACTTTTCCATGTGTTTTTGATGCTTCGTGATGCTTTTTGAAGTTTTAGGCCCCTTTCACACTACCTGATTTTGAAGTAGCGTGATTTTGCCACGATTTTACCGCGATTTTGCAGCGATTTCAGGGAATGCCTGTGTATACTTGAGGTCCATGGACCTCAACTCGCATCAAAGTCGGACCAAAAGTAGTACAGGGACTACTTTGAAGTCTGTGCGACTTGAAGTTGCACAGATATGAATGGTACTCATTGGAAATCATGGGTTACGACTTGGCATGCGACTTTGCAGTCCCAAGTCGCACAAGTGTGAAAGGGGCGTTAATGAAGCCTGGCAAATACCCTGTGTCTGTTGATTTTCAATTTGTTTTAAAGGGGCCCAGTAGAACCCCAGCTCAGTAATACCGCCATTTAGCAGATCCCCAGCTTATTACTACCCTCATTCAGCAGATCCCCAGCTTATTACTACCCTCATTCAGCAGATCCCCAGCTTATTAATACCCTCATTCAGCAGATCCCCAGCTTATTAGTACCCTCATTCAGCAGATCCCCAGCTTATTACTACCCTCATTCAGCAGATCCCCAGCTTATTACTACCCTCATTCAGCAGATCCCCAGCTTATTAGTACTTTTGTTCAGCAGATCCCCTGCCCAGTAGTACCCCCAGCTCTGCTGATCTCCCACTCAGTAGTAACCCTCAGCTCCCCTACTCAGTGGTAACCCCTAGCTCTGCTGATCCCCCACTCAGTAGTAACCACCAGCTCTGCTGATCCCCCACTCAGTAGCAACCCCCAGCTCTGCTGATCCCCCACTCAGTAGCAACCCCCAGCTCTGCTGATCCCCCACTCATTAGCAACCCCCAGCTCTGCTGTTCCTCTGATTTTCTGATCCTTCTCTCTCTCCGGTCTCCACTCACCTCCCGCTATATTGCTCCCATGCTGCGCACCACGTGTGACATCTGCTAGTTTCTCCTGGTCTGGTCCCCCAGCTCTGCTTATCCTCTGCCACTTAGTCCTATCTCTCTGGTCCCCACTCACCTTCCGCTATAGCGTTCCAATGTTGCACACCAAGTGTGCCGTCTGCTAGTTGCTCCGCTCCAGTCCGGACCCCACTCACCTTCCTGCTGTTCCACGCTGCACACCATATCTGACGTCTGCACCATGAGGGGTCCCTGTGTGTGTCAGGTCTATGAGGGTACCCTGTGTGTGTCAGGTCTATGAGGGTCCCCTGTGTGTGTCAGGTCTATGAGGGTCCCCTGTGTGTGTCAGGTGAGGGGTCCCTGTGTGTGTCAGGTCTATGACTGGTCCCTGTGTGTGTGTGTCAGGTCTATGAGGGCGAGGGGTCTTTGTGTGTGTGTGTGAGGTCTATGAGGGGTCCCTATGTGTGTGTGTCAGGTCTATGAGGGCGAGGGGTCTTTGTGTGTGTGTGTGTGAGGTTTATGAGGGTCCCTGTATGTGTGTGTCAGGTCTATGAGGGGTCCCTATGTGTGTGTGTCAGGTCTATGAGGGGTCCCTGTGTGTGTCAGGTCTATGAGGGTACCCTGTGTGTGTCAGGTCTATGAGGGTCCCCTGTGTGTGTCAGGTCTATGAGGGTCCCCTGTGTGTGTCAGGTCTATGAGGGTCCCCTGTGTGTGTCAGGTGAGGGGTCCCTGTGTGTGTCAGGTCTATGACTGGTCCCTGTGTGTGTGTGTCAGGTCTATGAGGGCGAGGGGTCTTTGTGTGTGTGTGTGAGGTCTATGAGGGTCCCTGTATGTGTGTGTCAGGTCTATGAGGGGTCCCTATGTGTGTGTGTCAGGTCTATGAGGGCGGGGGGTCTTTGTGTGTGTGAGGTTTATGAGGGTCCCTGTATGTGTGTGTCAGGTCTATGAGGGGTCCCTATGTGTGTGTGTCAGGTCTATGAGGGGTCCCTGTGTGTGTCAGGTTTGAGGGTCCCCTGTGTGTGTCAGGTCTATGATGGGTCCCTGTGTGTGTGTCAGGTCTATGAGGGTGAGGGGTCCCTGTGTGTGTGTGTCAAGTTTATGAGGGTCCCTGTATGCGTGTGTCAGGTCTATGAGGGGTCCCTGTGTGTGTCAGGTCTATGAGGGTCCCCTGTGTGTGTCAGGTCTATGAGGGTCCCCTGTGTGTGTCAGGTCTATGAGGGTCCCCTGTGTGTGTCAGGTCTATGAGGGTCCCCTGTGTGTGTCAGGTCTATGAGGGTCCCCTGTGTGTGTCAGGTGAGGGGTCCCTGTGTGTGTCAGGTCTATGACTGGTCCCTGTGTGTGTGTGTCAGGTCTATGAGGGCGAGGGGTCTTTGTGTGTGTGTGTGAGGTCTATGAGGGTCCCTGTATGTGTGTGTCAGGTCTATGAGGGGTCCCTATGTGTGTGTGTCAGGTCTATGAGGGCGAGGGGTCTTTGTGTGTGTGTGTGTGAGGTTTATGAGGGTCCCTGTATGTGTGTGTCAGGTCTATGAGGGGTCCCTATGTGTGTGTGTCAGGTCTATGAGGGGTCCCTGTGTGTGTCAGGTCTATGAGGGTACCCTGTGTGTGTCAGGTCTATGAGGGTCCCCTGTGTGTGTCAGGTCTATGAGGGTCCCCTGTGTGTGTCAGGTCTATGAGGGTCCCCTGTGTGTGTCAGGTGAGGGGTCCCTGTGTGTGTCAGGTCTATGACTGGTCCCTGTGTGTGTGTGTCAGGTCTATGAGGGCGAGGGGTCTTTGTGTGTGTGTGTGAGGTCTATGAGGGTCCCTGTATGTGTGTGTCAGGTCTATGAGGGGTCCCTATGTGTGTGTGTCAGGTCTATGAGGGCGGGGGGTCTTTGTGTGTGTGAGGTTTATGAGGGTCCCTGTATGTGTGTGTCAGGTCTATGAGGGGTCCCTATGTGTGTGTGTCAGGTCTATGAGGGGTCCCTGTGTGTGTCAGGTTTGAGGGTCCCCTGTGTGTGTCAGGTCTATGAGGGGTCCCTGTGTGTGTCAGGTTTGAGGGTCCCCTGTGTGTGTCAGGTCTATGATGGGTCCCTGTGTGTGTGTCAGGTCTATGAGGGTGAGGGGTCCCTGTGTGTGTGTGTCAAGTTTATGAGGGTCCCTGTATGCGTGTGTCAGGTCTATGAGGGGTCCCTGTGTGTGTCAGGTCTATGAGGGTCCCCTGTGTGTGTCAGGTCTATGAGGGTCCCCTGTGTGTGTCAGGTCTATGAGGGTCCCCTGTGTGTGTCAGGTCTATGAGGGTCCCCTGTGTGTGTCAGGTCTATGAGGTGTCCCTGTGATGTAATGTAGTCAGGGACCTCTTTCTATATATGTCTTGAATAAAGGGCTGTATATATCTTCTATGAGCGGCTTTGTACTATAGAAGGGCATGTGGCCCCTATCACTTTTATGAGGGCCCCAGCATGTGTATGATTTCTTAGAGGGCCTTTGTAGTACAAAAAGTCTGTGGCCCCTATTACTTCTGTAAGGGGATTTGGCATGTATTAGAAGGAGCATGTTATAAAAGGGCCCGTTGCCGCTGAGTATCACTTCTATGAGGGGGGTTGTGTTAGAAAAAGGCCTGTGACCCCAGAGAATCACTTCTATGAGGGGGTTTGTGTTGTAAAAAAGCATGTGGCCCCTGAGTATCACTTCTATGAGAGGGTATGTGCTATAAAGGGCCTATGGCCCCTGAGTATCGCTTCTGTGAGGGGTGTTTATGTTATAAAGGGCCTGTGGCCCCTGAGTATCACTTCTTTGAGGGGGTTTGTGTTATAAAAGGGCCTGTGGCCCGAGTATCACTTTTATGAGGGGGGGGGGGGGTGTTATGAAAGGGCCTGTGGCCCCTGAGTATCACTTCTATGAGGGGGTTTGTGTTAAAAAAAGGGCCTGTGGCCCCTGAGTATCACTTCTATGAGGGGGTTTGTGTTATAAAAGGGCCTGTGGCCCCTGAGTATCACTTCTATGAGGGGGTTTGTGTTATAAAAAAGGCCCGTGGCCCCTGAGTATCACTTCTGTGAGGGGGGTTTCTGTTATAAAAGGGCCTGTGACCCCTGAGTACCACTTTTATGAGGGGGGGTGGTGGTGTTATAAAAGGGCCTGTGACCCCTGGGTATCACTTCTATAAGGGGAGGTGTTATAAAAAGGCCTGGGGCTCCTGAGTATCACTTCTGTGAGGGGGGTTGTGTTATAAAAGGGCCTGTGGCCCCTGAGTATCACTTCTATGAGGTGGTTTGTGTTATAAAAAGGCCCGTGGCCCCTGAGTATCACTTCTATGAGGGGGTTTGTGTTATAAAAAGGCCCGTGGCCCCTGAGTATCACTTCTGTGAGGGGGGTTTCTGTTATAAAAGGGCCTGTGACCCCTGAGTATCACTTGTATAAGGGGGGGTGTTATAAAAGGGCCTGTGGCCCCTGAGTATCACTTCTATGAGGGGTTTGTGTTATAAAAAGGCCCGTGGCCCCTGAGTATCACTTCTGTGAGGGGGGTTTCTGTTATAAAAGGTCCTGTGACCCCTGAGTATCACTTCTATAAGGGGGGGTGTTATAAAAGGGCCTGGGGCCCCTGAGTATCACTTCTATGAGGGTGTTATAAAAGGGCCTGGGGCCCCTGAGTATCACTTCTATGAGGGGGTTTGTGTTACAAAAGGGCCTGTGGCCCCTGAGTAACACTTCTATGAGGGGGTTTGTGTTATAAAAAGGCCAGTGGCCCCTGAGTATCACTTCTGTGAGGGGGGTTTCTGTTATAAAAGGGCCTGTGACCCCTGAGATCACTTCTATGAGGGGGTTTGTGTTATAAAAAGGCCCGTGGCCCCTGAGTATCACTTCTGTGAGGGGGGTTTCTGTTATAAAAGGCCTGTGACCCCTGAGTATCACTTCTATGAGGGGGTTTGTGTTATAAAAGGGCCTGTGACCCCTGAGTATCACTTCTATGAGGGGGGTGGTGGTGTTATAAAAGGGCCTTTGACCCCTGAGTATCACTTCTATAAGGGGGGTGTTATAAAGGGGTCTGTGGCCCCTGAGTATCACTTCTATGAGGGGTTTGTGTTATAAAAAGGCCCGTGGCCCCTGAGTATCACTTCTGTGAGGGGGGTTTCTGTTATAAAAGGGCCTGTGACCCCTGAGTATCACTTCTATAAGGGGGGTAAGAAATTTGATCGATCAACTATCTACTGGTTGTGCCACATCCTAAATGTCAAATTTGAAACAGAAGAGATTCCCCTAGCGGACTTTAAAGGCACATTTAAGAAAAATATTTAGAGAAGTATATAGAGTAGATAACAATTTATTAATAACAAAAAGTAATCAAATACATCACATAATCACATAGTTAAAAACAAGGAATGCAGTTCCATAAATACAAAGACAAATGATACCAATACATTTGCACCCGACGCGTTTCGGAGGTTACTTATGCCTCCTTCTTCAGGGTGATTGTAGGGTTTGAAACAAGAATTTTATTGGTATCTATGGGTATAGATTATGCATTCCAAGACGAATTTAAAAGAAACATAGAGGTATTGACGTGCTGCCCATCGGACGCGTTCCCTGGTCGTAATGTGTGGAGCCTTAGTAAGGTATAACAGCAGTATTCACAGAACCACTATCGAGGTGGAAGTGTAAAATGGTTTTATTCTTCCTTCCAATGGGAAGGAGGGCCCAATGTAGACGGGCGTATGGCAGTTTAGACCTGAGATCACACTGGGGCCAAATGTGTATCCTGTAAATCATGAAGATATATACATATATGTAAGAATGTATGTGCGTATGGATAGCCAAAGTAATACATGGAAAATCCAAAAAAATGTATCCTACCTGGTCCGCCTAAAATTATAGAGCACAGTAGCTGATGGTGAGTATAGATCAAGTGTGGTCCAAATAGCTGGAAAGTCAACATGGAAATGAGAGGTAAATTAGGACCCTGATTTATGAAAAAACAGGGGGGAACAAAAGAGGGGGAGAGGAAAAAGAAGTAGGGAGGGGAGGGGGGGGGAGAAAGGGAGGGAAAAGGGGGGGGGCAAAGGGGGGGAGAGAAAAGGGGAAATGGGATGGGGGGGAGGAAGGGTGAGCGGGGGGGGGGGGAAGGTTAGGGAGGGGGGGGGGGGGAAAGAAGATAGAAAAAGAGGGGAAGAAAAAGGAGGAAAGAGGGGAACAAGAAGGGGGGGGGGGGAGAGAAAGAAACAGAACGAGAGAAAT